>BMAO01039316.1:0-96493 GCA_019973975.1 Trichonephila clavata | reverse complement strand
AAAAGTTATTTTTGTAGTTCTACAAAATAATTAAATTATCTTCTTTAAGAACGTAAAATATCTAAGCTCTATTGAAAATTTTAAAAGATATATGTCTCATAAACAAAGGGTCTTAATTTTGGCATTTTACACTTCCGAGCATGTCCTGGTTCCCTTAAGAGCATTAACCAAACTTACTAAATCGAAATCATTTGACTGGATTATTGAATTTAATTAATGAGAAGAGGCGTTTATTTTGTGTTAACATGTACTTTTTTCACTAAAATATTTGCTACAGCGTTTCGTCATAGTTTGAGGCCGTAAGTAAATGTCGCAGGCCATATATAAGTAAAGCCTTTACAAGTGCTATCAATGGCTATTTATATTTGATCACGTGATTCTGATACACCACTACTAAGTAAATATAATAAAGTTTGACTTTTAAGAAATATTTTTATCAATTAATAGGTCATCACACAAAGCTTTTCCCATGTTAGTTGTCAGAATTAAGATTAACGTTGTTCTCATGATTATATGTAAATTGTAAGCCCCAAAAAATAATAAATACTACCTAAAAATATAAGCTGTACTTATATATTATACCATCGACCAATTAGCCAGATCAAAAGACGCTGCCAAATGCCACGATATGCAGCCAATACTAGAAAACTGTTCCCACGCATGTACAAACGCAATAATTTTGTTTGTGAGTACGACGATAGCATTTGGCAATGTCTTTTGATTTAGTGAACTTGGTAAACGGTATAATACGTAAATAATGTATATGCAATAGGATGTAAATTTAGAAATCCTTTATACATTAGACATAAAAAATGTTATCAATAGTATTAAATTTTACAAATGTTCCATAAAATATTTTTCAGGATCCTTATGATCTTGATTTGCATAAATAATAATTTCAGAAAAATATACAAAACTATATGTTAAAATAGAATGAATTCGCAAAATATTTTTGTAACCTCTATAATAATATTTTTGTATGTGAATAAGTTTAAAAACAATATTATTATTCAGTAAGTATTTGAGAAAAATATTTGGCAGTTACAGCCAGTTATTTTGCTAAAATCCATAGTTTCAAAAAGTAAAATAAAAGTAAATCAATATGTTGTAATATAATATTGTTTCTTATAATATTTATCTATATTATTATTTATATTGTTCCAATTATATTGTTCTGCTTCCCTTGGTTGCGACAAACGGATCATTTGTTATTCCTTTCCAATTTATATTTTATTATTTAAGATGACTCACTTAAATATTTTTCTTCTTTTTATGACTGATTTATTGTTCGGAAAAAATAAATTTCTTATTTTAATAACTAAAGCCCTAACATAAGTTGTTATTTTTGTATGCATATCGATAGATATCTGAATCAATACGTAAAAAACGCGCATTCATCCTATTTAATGAGTTCTTTGCAATTACGAAACTTAAATATCAGAATCTAAAACTATTGTTGCTTCTTTTTTTTCAGTATCACAAACTCCGCATGAACCTTGTTTTGAATTTTTGAAAAATAAAGAAATACAAGGAAAAATTTATAATAAAATGTGTACAACACAAATTATGAAATTTTTGCACATAAATATTCAATTAAAAATCATTCATCATGTTTTAAACTGGATTTTTTTTCATATTGCCTCTGTTATTTTATTTACTGTTATTTCTTAATGTTTTTAACGTTTATAAACTTGTTAAAAAGAAATTTTAGCACAAATTTTGAATGCGTTTCAATTATCTGGAACCCGTGAAAGCCGAAAATTACGAAAGTATTATATCTGTAAATACGTGCATGCACGTAAGTTTTTATTTTTCATCGAGAAACCCCATTATTAGTGAAATATGTTATTGATTACCTCAGTGTTTCTCAAACTTTCAATATTTGTGACCCAATAATCAATCATAATTTTCATCGCGCACCTCCCCTCTTCCCTCCATATAAATAACAATGCATTGAATTCAATAATACTTACTTTGTTGCTAAAGCTACAATACGACTTTAACCTCTTACGTGCCATTAGCGTATAAATACGTCTCGCTTAGCCAGTGCGTTAAATTATTCGGACGTATATTGTACGTCTTTCCAAAGTACGATCTTTTCTGTGCATCACTATCCATAAAATTATTTCGAAAGCTTTGGAATGCAACAACAGGACCTTGACAGTGTTTGCGAAGGATTTACTTATATCAGAGTATTTTCTTATTTTTATTCCTTTTCTTCCCCTTCCCCCAATACATCACATACATGTGCCAACGTGAAAAACGGAGGCATTGGGGAGCGAATCAAGTAACTTTTAATCGGTAGTGAGAGAGAGAGAAGGGATTATATTTTTAAACTGTACAAATTATAAAGATAAGTGTTAATTTATGTATATAAATTTATATGTGACAAGCCCAGGGGGTCACTGGTAGTTATTAAATTTGTTCTTAACTTGGTAGTTAAATTAATTATAAAATACATTGTGCAGTACTGATACATTTATAAGTGTGTTATATCAGCGTAAATGTTAATTTTATTTTTATGTCAGAACGTGTTTTTTTGCTTTCAGTATTCTAATTTTTTTAAATAATCTTTTGTTTTGGATTTTTCAATATGCTCCCGCCCTCCTAGGGGGTGCACCCCACAGTTTGAGAAACGCTGAATTATTTAAAGGTTTAATTTCTAAAAATTTTCACGGTTATTTAAATTAAATGTGTGTATGTATTGGGGTAGATCGCACGCGCGAAGAGAAAAATTATTATGGAGAGAAAAATTATTGTTGATTGGAACTTACCAATAAGGAAAAGATGATATACAAAATGGAGATTAGAAGAAAAATAATAAAAAAAAGTTTCGAAATTTTTAATATTGGCACAAAAGAGTTGAATTTTCGAAAAAATTGGGAAAGGATTAATTTAGGTTAGATGATTTTAGAAACAAAATAAAATTATTTTTTTACAATATAAATAACCAAAAGCGACGATTATTGATTAGTGAGTACAATGTACAATGCAACATTTCACAACTCTAGCTCTCTCTCCTCCCACACCGACGAATCAGTCCAATCTAGGCTTTTCCCCGTCTTCTGCTTTATCATACCCCGTAATTTTGAAAGCTTTTGTTATAAATTTAATATTTAAAAAGATGTGATGTTTTTTTTCTTGTAACTATTTATTACGTGTCCTCTCTCATCGCAGTAAATGTTAAAAAGTACTAAAATGAAATTTTTCTGTTACAAAATTATTTTGACTTTTTACTGTAAAGAAGCTTAAACACCTAAGATTCATTTCCCTCAAAAAAACCACTTAACATAATAATTTATTTTTTATTATATATATAAGGGGGATGTAGAATGAATTAATGTAAAATTATTTTTGTGATACACACCATTTCGATTTCAATTAGCGAGTGAAAAAAGTGACTATCATTTTAATGAAAAATGTAAGAAATATTAGTTAATTTTGTTTGTTTGTTGTTTCTTTTGAAATACAATTTATCATAATTTATGGATTAGTTTCAAACCGATTCTTATTAAAATTTTGATCAATTATATACTTTGACAAAAATTCTTAACTTCAAAATGAGTTTCACACTAAAAAATCATTTTCCATGTTTTCGATCTCGGAGGAATAATATTTTTACATGGAGCAAAACACTTCAATATTTAATATTATCCATATACTTACATCATTTATTTACACGAGATATTTCAGAAAAATTCGAATTATGTGTGAAAAAGTTGTCTTTGGATTAATGAGTTGGGTCAATTCTCGACATTTTGGCGCACGTGCGCTTTATCAAAACACATTGCTGGTTGTTTTGAAAACATACTATATCCCTCCTCGGAATGCAATCATAATAGTACGTCAGAAAACTGGTACGACACGTCCACTAAACAGCAACATCAGCGAAACCGATATCAGTCGTCGGTTTATCGACCTTCCGATCTTGGTCCTGGATGGCGAGATCGGTCATCCATCCAATCAAAGACTGCAATCCATCGTACGCCCTTCTCGCATCGTATGGACGGTTTTATTTTCCATGTTGTATACCGCAACAACGACGACTTTCAAGCGGATACGATTAAGTAACGTGATTCAGCGTCTTTTTTTCCACCATCTGATTACGAGATGACCTTATTCAACACTCTAGGAAACACATTTGAGTACCATGAAAAATAACTAGGCAACTGAGATAAAAGACTGATGCACAAAGGAAATATTGTTATAGGAATATGCATTTGCATAAGCTAACTTAAAAGAGAAATTATAGCACATTCTTTACGAAAGCAAAGTTTTTTTAACATAAAATTCCCATTTCAATACGAAATAATTGTTTTAACATTATCGCTTAACTGTTCTTGAAATGAATTTGTATTTTTTTTTATCTTATGGAATCAAATATTTATTGTACTAATTAATACATTTAAATCTTGTGTCATAATTTGAATTTTTTTATTTAAAATTCCTACTTTTATTTATACAGCTAAGTGCATTTTCTATTCTTCTAGCATCATGTTTTGAAATTGATTTTTGGTGTTGGATTTAAATCTCATTTCTTAATATACTTTATCTTCAGCAAAATTTTGTAATTAAAGTATGTAAAAATCAAATGTATACGAATGTTTTGTAATTTTTTTATTGTATTCTGCATTTATTTTATCGTTTTCTTATTAATATATATAATATCTGCAAAAACTTGTATCGCATGCTGTAATTAGTGTTAGCTTGGAAAACTCTGTAAATATACATGCAGCATATAACCATCATAAACTGAAAAACTCTTTTGCTAGTAACACTAGAAAAAGAATAAGTGTGTCTACATCAGGGGTGTCAAACTCGCGGCCCGCAACGAACATTTTTGCAGCCCGGCCAATACATACGCACACAATAATTATAATGAAATAAAAAAAAATTCTCCCCAAATGGGAAAGATAGTAACAGAGAAGAGATGTGCCAGGTGTCAGGACGCAAACATTAAATTTTTCTTGTTCTTTTGCATATGTTTATTATAATGTATTATTCAAAATAAATCTACGTTCCTATGAATATTGATTTTTTTGCGGCACATCTAAAGTGAAACCTTATTTGTTAGGCCCGTGTTAGTCTTTGAGTTTGACACCCCTGATCTACACAGTAGAAATTACAAACAAAATATGTTTATTGCACATCATGAAGAGATACTAAGAAATCATGTCTTTTACCATGTCATAAATGTACATCTCTATTGTTAGCAAAATTGGATATTAAAGAAGGAAATAATGCATTTCAGTTAACAAAAGTAAAAATTAGAACTAAAGTAAAATCGGCTATCGTTAATATTTTGTAGGACCTTGACCGTGATAATGGCTGTAAAAAAACCGAGTTGACAAAAATAATTTTTCTATGTATTCAAGGGGTATTTCATACCTCCTAAGTAGGACAAATACTTCCCTTAATTGTGCCAGTGATTCAGGTTTCCTTTTCAACACTTCATGACTATTTCAATAAAATTTAAATCCGAACGATTACCAGACCATTGAAGGATAGTGATGTTATGGTTCTGCAACCGTTTTTTTAGTCTAGGTTTGTGTAAAATAAACATGAAGTTAAGAACAGTAAACAAAATATACAATGTAACTAATGGCATTACTCATGCATGTGATGCCACGCTGGCTTTAAGGCATGACACTGAATTCTTTTGGGAAGATATGGTAAGAGAAAATAGTAGGTAAGAGTATGACTTAGTGTATTGTATACCTGAACATTCACAGTATCGTAGACAAATTCGAGTGCCTACCAATCCTTTGGTATGGCAAATACTTCCAAATCATCTGGATGTTACACCTTTGACACAATACAGCCAGTGATAAAGCCTCTGTTATCTCTAATTGAGTACCAATTAGCCACTGGATCATTGAGGTTAAATTTTGATTTATTTTACAACGTGACAGTTTTTCATTCCTCAGGAATTCTTACTTCCTATGTTAGCTGATGCAATTTTTCAAGTGTGGATGATCTTTGAATTCTTTGAAAATATTTTTGCGAGTTTGTCAGAATATATATATATATATAAGATCTTATCTTATTTTTTACAAAATGAAAATCGATAATTAATGTAAAAAAAAATCCTATTTCTTAAATTTAGGCACTTCCAACATGAAGTCCTAGGATTTTCAAATCCAAATGTTATCAAATAAATTATGCTTCATTTAAAAAAGCTAGACAATATTCAAAAGTTTCAAATTTTGGAGTCTTTTTTATTTATATAATCTACTTTGGTACATCCTAAGAATTCTTATTATTTTATAAAAATTTGTTAACTCAAATGAAATTTTTAACTTTTAAAATAATTCTCGTATGTATCAAGAATGCAATTCATTGTTCTGATGTAACTCTTTACTTACTTAAAAAATACTTCAGTAAAATTTCTACAAAAAAGTTATATTTTTACCGGACGATGTAGAGCAATAGAAATTTTATTGTAAAAGAAAACGTGCTTTAAAAAAATGTACGTGTTCAATTCAAAATTAATATAGTTTGATTACGAATGAGAAGATTCCAGATTCCACCTCTTTGAACGAATACTTTTCTTCACAGAGAGAGAAACAGAAAACTGATTAAAGTATTGAACAACCATAAATTTAATGAAAATAGATGAAATTTTTTCCTAATTGACCTATGGCACAGAATTAATTTTTTTGCGACATTATTGTGGTGTTTTGCAAAGCAATATGTAGTATTTAAATCTCTCTCTCGATGCATTGTTCTTTGATTACCCCAAAATAGAATAGTAGAAAAGTCTGATATCACATAAATGGGGAAAAAGCTATCAGAAAATATTTTAAAAAAAGAAGGTTTCAATTATTCATACAAAGATCTTTTATTACTTATTTATATATTAAAAAGAATTTTCTTTATAAGAAAATAAATGCGCTCTATTGGTGCTTTTCTACAGAAAAAAAGTATAAATAGAGTAAAAAATTACTTTAATTATTAGTAAGTAATAAGACTTTTATGACAGACAACGTGCAACACACATACATCAATGGTAGCTGCACTTTAATTGTTATATCATTATTTTATATTATTTTTCTCTTATCTAAATGTGCTATATTATAACCTTAGTAACAAGTTATTTGATACATTTTGAAATCCATACTCTTATAATAAAATAGAAAACATTTTTAAGCATATTTATTTACAATTAATGAAGGAATATTAAAATAAAGTAAATATGCCGAATTCATCTCAATAACAAATGATTTAACTAAAAAAAAACTACTTGACTCTTCGGAGTATAAAAACAGCTTTCATAATCAGCATCTAAAAATTAATGATCAAATTCAATTTTTACTACATTTTCCATTAGAGAGATCCTATATCTATTCCATTAGTTTTATCTATATTCAAAAATTGAACTACATACTGACGAATTTTTTTCACGTAGTATGCAAATTGTTCCACTTACGGTTTATTAAACTTTTTTTAATCGGCCTGATTCAATAGACTAAACTTTCTTTTCCCCCATGGAATATAAAAAAAAAATATTTATTTTTGCGCTGAATTTATTATGCTATAAATTTTAACCTTTTTCGTTCTATAACGATATGAAATTTCTTCTTACCTGATTTAATTGGTACAAATTTATTCAAAATATCATATATTATTAGCTAAGGACCATATTTCAAAGAACTTATCTTAAGCTCTGAATGAAACAACTTTCGTTTGCTGTTGTAGTTTAAGTAACATCCTTGAAAATGTAAGTGATATTTTAAAAACAGATTTCATTGTGTGTGTTTGCAATAAGTAAAACTTCCTTTTTTTTAAAATTAAATATTTAATATTTAAAATGATGAGTGAATGAGTCTATAACTTCCCCAAAATTGTATTCTCCCAATCATCACCAAAACATGAAAATTTCTTTTTTATTATAAATAAAAAGTAAATAACCTTACGTGCTAAGAATGTCATTTACGTTCCTTTCGAAAAATCAAAACAAAGTGAGAACTAAAAGAAATTTTAATTATTTATGCTTTTAATTTACGAGTTTTTCGAAAATGATTGTTATTGCATTGACACAGTACTGAAGCTGAAAGAAAGAAATTTTTTTTTATAAACTACGCCATGTCTTTTTATATTAATGTTCTATAGTAATTTGAAAGAATTTTGTGAAGTTAAAACCTTTATTTATTTTTACTTGTAAGTTTTTCTTTATTTTAACTATTTTTTTAATTTTATTTTTCCCTATTTGTAACAACATGAAAAAAAGGAAACATGAATTGCAAATTCTCATACACACACAAACACAATATTTTCAAATGTTTTTTTCTTTTTCTCAAAATTTGCTGTATAATTTAGATTGAACAACACGGAAATATCAAAACAGACATTTAGATTTACTTCCACACGAATATTTGCATTCAGCTCAAGGCTGGTATTTTTTACATAACTGAAATCAGAGCTGGATTTAGGCAATGGCAACATGGGCTCTTGCTCAGGGTGGCGTTTTTTATCCATAATGTAGCATTTGATGTATATTAAATTACTATTTAAACTATTAGTTAAATTTTTACTTTCATTGTTGCTAACATTTGATTAGGTATAACCTTTCAATGTTTTTGAAACTGTTTATTTTAAACAAATTAAAATAAACAGTTAATAGTTAATAAATAGCGATAGTTTACTTAAGTATTCAAAAACATACGGTAGCGGGCAAGTTTTTTGAATTTATCCTAATTCCGCAAAAAACATGAACTGATAGACATGAAATTCTTACTACAGAGGCACAAAGTAATATTTGAAACATGAAGAATGTATAGTAGCAAAATATGCATAGGATACAAACAAAATGAAACGAAACTGATCGTGTGTACAACCATACATGTTGAATATGCTTCCTGAGAAAGATGGAATTTTTCAGCAGGACGATGTAGACCAGAGGTTCCCAAACTTTTTTGTCTCGTAGACCCCTTGCCATGTTTTATGATTAGGGGTAGACCCCTGCTTAATTAATATTGAATTTTTGCAAATTTATTAACTTACATTTAAATGTCTTTTTAACAGCTGGTGCTACTACACCTACTTTAAAAGAACTAAATTTCTAACTGTAATGAAGTATAGTGTTCAAAATTTAAAAAACATATTTAAATTAATTAAATTTAAATTAATTAATTAATAAAACTATTAAAATAACTAACTAAACAACAAACGAATTATTTTAATGGGAGGGATGAATCTCTAGCACTGCAATATCATATTTTCCACATTTGATATCAATCCTGTTTGGGGTTTATTTTTAAATCTTCTCTCTGCTAGTAGAATGTCCATTTTTTTTTCTTTTTCCATGATTGGCAACCGCTCTGAAACTTCTTCACTCTAGGAAAAGCAATGAAAAACTTCCTAACGATATTCCATAAGTCGAGACAAATAACAGGTTTGCCTTTTATGGCGATATAGTACCCTAAAAATTATTAAACTGTCGAAAAAAATTTTATTGGATTATTTGATACCCCGAATCTTTATAAATATGCCTGCAAAATTTCAAAGCTTTAACTGCCTTTTTCATTAAGTAATGGAGCAATGTTTAATGCTAAACAGCAACTATCATGCCTACATTTCAGATTATCTGCTAGAAAAAAGCCTGATAAAAAATGAATTAATTATTTTTCTGATGCGCATCAATGAGATTGACATTATATATGCAGTAATAAATCATTTTAAGAAAGAATTGTGCAATTCAGGCAAAAATTCTAGTTTGTGAATTATTTACTGAAGATCAAATGGATTTGGTCAAGATTTAAAAGTTGTGCGTGTTTTTTATGATATTATTATGAATGAAATTAAAACTTCAAAACGGATTCTCCCAAAGCACAAATACTAAATCTCATTTTGATAACTCAGATAATTAAAAATCTAATTCGCAAGAATAGAAAAACTCTCCCATTTTTATATATTTCTTTTTGGTGATATATATGTATCCCATGTGTGCGAGATTCAACACTTTTATTATTAAAATATTTTAAGATATTTATTTAAACAAATGCACATATACAGTTCTTAGATTTTGATGTATTTTACCTATAAATTGTTATTTGATTTTGCCTTCATTCGTGTACAATATTTAACATGCGAAGGCTTTTAAAAACATGGAAATAAAAAATAAAGGCATAAACATCTTTTGTACATGCTGTGCATTAGCTCTGAGCATGGAATTAGCTCTGAAGTGTGTGTATTTATTTTTTTAATTATTATTAAGATAAAGTTTTATGAAATATTGATCTTTCATTCGTTTTTTTCTATATATTCATTATGGCAGTATACTGTTTAATTGTTCTACATTTGTGCAATTTTTTATGGTAAGTAGTTTTAAATAAACTAATTAACATTTCATAAAAGTTTCAGACTATTCGATGAATATTATATCATGCTATTCATGGAATGAAAACTTCAAACTCATATTTTTCAATGTTGAATTTTTGTACATATACTGTTATTCAAAACCCTAAGGCTTTTTTGATAATTGAAGTATGGGTTCGAAATATTTTATAGATGTTCTGAAATGTATGTTTTGTAAAACTGTGCATGGAATTAGCTCTAACATGTTTAGTACTTTTTATAAAAAATTTCAAAATCAAAATTAATGTTTTTTGGGGAATTTTTGGAAGTTTAACTATAAAAAAATTAAAGAAAAGCAGCATTAAAAAACCCATGCACAGTTTTATGTAGTATATTATAAGGTACTTGGAAAAAAATTTTGAAAGAAAAGAGACATATTTAAAAAAGCCTTAGTGATTTAAAAAATGCTTAAAAAAGCTAAAAAAAATTTAAATTTTACAAACATTTTGCAACAAATTAAAAAAAAATTGTATGGAATTATTATTAAATATTAACCTTTATGAAATACAATTAAAACCAAATATCAAATATTAAAAATAAAAAAATTGTGAAGATGGTACCATATCGCCTTAAAGCCGAAATGGCTGGCATCCGTTTCTAAAAACTTTAAGATCTTCGTTAGATCTTATTAGTTTCTATTGTACTGTGACATTTTTTTTTCAATATGACCACATAATTTCATTGCCTACTGTGGTATTGCCATAGTCAAAGCATTCTCAAATCTATTTTCAAAATCTGAATAAAATGCATTTAAATGCTGAACGTAGGCTAAAACGTTCTGTTAGATTGTCTGTGACAAATTTAGAAAATTTGGGACCTCCAGTATTATACTTTTTTTAGCTTAAATCAGGAAAGAAGAGCTGAAATGGTTCTTGTTTAAATAAAATTTATGCTGTCCCCTAGTAAATGCAAACTAGCCTCATTAAATTTAGCAAATAAATCTGTAAAATAGGTGAAATTGAGTTTACACTTAATTATAAATTTTCTTTTCACACCTCTTACACCTCATGAACCCCCAAAATTTATTTTCGGCTGACGTGGACCCCTTAGAGGTCGTCATAGACCCCTGGTGGTCTATATAAACCACTTTGGGAATTACTGATGTAGACATTCAGAATTGTCTGGGACTAACTGAAGGAGCGCGGCGAGAAAGAGAGAGAGAGATGACTTCCAAGTGCTCCGCCACACAATCCTCTAATTAATTAGATCTGTATTCAATAGAGCATCTTTGAAGTTATCTCGATCATTATGTTTGCTGTATTAACATTCTAGACTGCCATTTCTGGATGTTGTGCAGTATACATAGTTCCAGATGCCTGTGGTAAATTTCTGTCATTTCATTGATTCAGTTCCATGCCGTTTGCTTCTGCAAAAGGCAGGAATCCTATACATAAGTATACATATCGTTATATATGGCTTAAGATAATTACAAAACGTCCACCGCCCATCCGGTATAATGGTTAGTGACGCTGACTGCGGTGCTGTAGGACCTGGGCTCGAATCCCGGAGAAGGCTTGGATGCTTGTAAATGTAGAGTGCCTTTGCGGCATGGGGGTACTCTAAATAGCCATCGAGCCGCAAATTCTCTCGTGAGGTTGGTGGAAGGCCCTTGACCACTCCCAGGTTATTCTCCCTCATAATCGGGGCGTAACCAAAACTGGCTGAAGTAGGCCAAAAATTTGTTAAAATATGAAAAGGTAATAAAAATATTATTACAAAGGCTAATAAAATCACAGTTTCAATAGAAATAGGTAAAAACTAAAATATCGTATAGAAATCTAATTTTGAGCATAAATCAAACAGATTTTAAGCAGGGGGTATATGTTTCCACCAAGTCAGATAAGGTTAAAACAGATAAGTGAAAAAAAGGAGCACGATAATTATTAAAAACGGGACAATCAATCAAAATTTGACAAACGATGTATACGCCTTACTTGAAGGATATTCAAGAGCATCCTCACCAAATAACAAATATTTTTGCGTAAAACGAGCATGCCCAATGCAAAGGCAAATAGACTGTTCAATACATGCTGAATGTGTCTAAGCTCCAAGTCCTCACGGTGTGATGTGAAGTTTGGAGAAATAGGTGTTTGCTCAGGTGGCATCCGTCACTTGACCCAGGTTCAAAGTTATGCGGCTCGTCGCCAACAGCCCTTACGTTTCTTTGAAGTGCAACGTTAATAAAATTTCAAACTATGTATGAGCGTAAGTGATTAATATATATTTAAGGTATCCAACTACCCTAAAATTGTGAATTTTGATAAAAATTGACACATTTTTTATGATTTTATTTCATATGCCCTCTAATAAGCTTTATAAAAATACCAAGTTTATTATTTTCTGTTCTCTAAAACAAAAACTACATGTGTTTTAGTAAAAGCAGATGCTATAACTTGAAGCAAGATGTCATACTTTAAAACGCGTTTTACTCGAAATGTGTGTGTGTGTATTTTAAATGCTCAAACAAAGCCAGCGATTGCTAAAAAAGTTTTGAAAATAATTGACCAAAATTTTTTGTGTATGTTTTGTATAATAATAGATGCATTTTAACCTTCAGATTTATCAACCACAGTTTTATTACAAATTTACAGTCCCTTATGTTAATGTAATCACTATTTTTTTAAGAAATTTCATATAATAACTAAGATAAAGTGCTCTAGTTTTTATAAAAATTAAAATATCTCTTATCCTGAAGGTCATTTCAAAAATGAATAACATAGAAACACATCGGAATTGAAAAATTGAAAATTTGATCATAAACTTTTGGTACAAAATGCCGCGTTTATGTTATTTTTTGTAAATTTTTACCCATTTTTTCCTATTTTAGTAACTATAATTTCTTTTTCTCTTCTTAATTTTAGCATATTTTTCTTAAAATATACTAAACAAATCTAAAAACCACAAAAAAATCCCCATACCTTCATTTTTTTTTTTTTAAAGTTGTCACAAGTAGTCAGATATTTTAGAATTGTATGCGATTGTATTTCTATAAGTTTTTACTATAGTAATAAGACCTACAGGCACATTTTGAACGAAATAGTTTTATTGACTATATACAATTAGTATTAAAATAATCTTATAAAAAAACTCCAATCTTTCTGGGAGATGCTTGATAAGTTCTATTTTAGCCAATTCTTGATTCTATATTTGGCCAATAGTAATCAAACAAAATAAAGTAAGCAAATACTGAAGTAAAATACGCGATAAGAACGTTTCTACAACAACCGTTACAAGATCAGACTTTAGACAGTGGTGTCAGTTTTGTATCTTGTAGTAGTAAACACAGAGTTTTTCTTTTCCTGTTTTTCTTCATTATTCTTTCAAACTGTTGAAAAAAATGATTAAAACTCAAAATTTGAATTCATTTTTATGCCCCCATAATTAAAAACTAATTTTAATGATCCAGAAATTTCTTAATCTTTTTTCATAGAGCCTAATAATTAAAATATAATGCTAATATTAAAAAATGTATTTTAATAATAAATAAATTATAGTATGGTATGGTTTATGGTGTTTTTTATCTACAAAAATTGGAATATAAAAATTTAAAGTACGATTAAAAAACGTTTGTGGTCACTCATTTATTTTGACTTATATACACTGGTGTCCAAAAGTTAAGCATAAATCATAAAATGCGAAAAACACGAAGTAAATATTCGTACAATTATTCCAAATTTCTTGCGGATGTTAATTGGATGAAGAAAAAACATTGGGTTTATGCAAAACTTTTCAGTCGATTACGTCCTGCGAGAAACACCGGCGCATGTCGGAACGCGGAGAAACCGATTCACGCAGCATAGGCAGTTCAGACAAGTTTCGTGCAACTGCTGTGCGAAGGAACGTTGTTAACCATCAAACAAGGTGAATGATGGCACAAAGACGCCAATTGGGCATGTTTACAAAAGGAAGAATCGTTGGAATGCTGGAATCCTCACGATCACAAACCGAAGTGTCCCGAATTTTGAATTTGGACCAGTCTGTGATCTCAAGACTGTGGCAGAGGTTTCAAAGAACGGGAGATGTTACCCGACAACCAGTATCAGGTCGACCAACAGTCACAACCCCTCGCCAAGACCGATATCTGGTAATAAGTGCGCGACGTCAGAGGGCAGTACTGCCAGAGCACTGGGTTCGGCGCTCACAGTCGCCACAGGAATACGAATTTCGAGACAAACTGTTTACAAGAGACTCAATCATGCTGGCCTGTATGCCAGAAGACCAGCAGTTTGCATTCCCCTCACGTCTGCGCATAAACGCGCTCGTTTGAACTGGAGTTTGAAATATGAATATTGGAGTGTGGGAGAGTGGGCCAATGTGATGTTCAGTGACGAGTCCCGGTTTAGTCTGAGTAGTGATTCTCGGTGGGTAACGATATGGAGAGAACGTGGAACACGTTTTGAACCAAGAAACATAACGGAAAGACATCATTTTCCATCAAGGGGAGTAATGGTATGGGCAGGCATCATGATGGACGGCCGCACAGACCTCCATTTCTTTGACACGGGGTCTGTGACAGCTCAAAGATACAGAGACGAAGTTCTTGAGCCTTATGTTCGCTTGTTTCGAGGTGCTGTCGGTCCTGACTTCATATTCATGGATGATAATGCGCCATGTCACCGAGCGGTGCTGATTGATGACTTCCTTGAAACGGAAAACATCCAGCGCATGTCGTGGCCTGCGAACTCCCTGATTTAAATCCTATCGAGCATATCGCATACATGCTCGGGAGACAAATTGCAGCCCTTTCGCACCTACCAAGCTCCGTTACAGAACTGAAGAGAGCTCTCCAAGAAGCTTGGAACCGTTTGAGCCCACAACTCATTCATCATCTCATAGCAAGTATGGTAAATCTCTGTGCAGCGTGCCTGGCTGTCAGAGGTGACCACACGCCTTATTAAACTGCAGCATCAGTATTTTATTTAATGTTTTCTTTCATTTTTTCTTTAAAGTGTGAATCCTTGCTGTGCTCAGTTTTCTTTCAAACTGCTACTTTGGATAATAAAATTAATTATTATCATTCTTTTGATTTGCTTCCTTATTTTATAACCATTTTACACTCGCATATCACGTTTCCCGCCATTCTGATTTACAGTTCCTTCTTTATTCACATAATTAACAATTATGCTTAACTTTTGGACACCAGTGTAGATAGTTGAACTCAAAATAAGATAACGCAAATGAGAGATAATTAATTGATATAAATATCCATTACTGTAAAATCCAGCGTATAATGCACACTTTGAACACCAAAAATGAGATCGAAATTTACGGGTGCGCGTTATACGCCAAGCATAAAAATGATATCTTTAAAAGTAAGTAGAAAGATGAGAATTAAAAAAAATTAGACTTCTATATACACTGGTGTCCAAAAGTTAAGCATAATTGATAATTATGTGAATAAAGAAGGAACTGTAAATCAGAATTACGGGAAACGTGATATGCGAGTGTAAATTTATAAAATAAGAACAAATAAAGAATAAAAAAATTATAAAAGAGTTAAAAAAACACATAAAAAACAAAAAAAAAAAAAAATAAATAAAATGTGATGCTGCAGTTAATAAGCGGTGTCACCTCTCTAACAGCCAGGCACGCTGCACAGCGATTTACCATACTTGCTATGAGATGATGAATGAGTTGTGGGCTCAAACGTTCCAAGCTTCTTGGAGAGCTCTCTTCAGTTCTGTAACGGAGCTTGGTGGGTGCGAAAGGCTGCAATTTGTCTCCCGAGCATATCCCATACATGCTCGATAGGTTTTATATCAGGGTAGTTCGCAGGCCACGACATGCGCTGGATGTTTTTCCGTTTCAAGGAAGTCATCAATCAGCACCGCTGGGTCCATGGCGCATTATCATCCATGAATATGAAGTTAGGACCGACAGCACCTCAAAACAAGCGAACATAAGGCTCAAGAACTTCGTCTCTGTATCTTTGAGCTGTCACAGACCCCGTGTCAAAGAAATGGAGGTCTGTGCGGAAGTCCATCATGATGCCTGCCCATACCATTACTCCCCTTGATGGAAAATGATGTCTTTCCGTTATGTTTCTTGGTTCAAAACGTGTTCCACGTTCTCTCCATATCGTTACCCACCGAGAATCACTACTCAGACTAAACCGGGACTCGTCACTGAACATCACATTGGCCCACTCTCCCACACTCCAATGTTGATGTTTCAAACTCCAGTTCAAACGAGCGCGTTCATGCGCAGACGTGAGGGGAATGCAAACTGCTGGTCTTCTGGTATACAGGTCAGCATGATTGAGTCTCCTGTAAACAGTTTGTCTCGAAATTCGTATTCCTTTGGCGACTGTGAGCGCCGAACCAGTGCTCTGGCAGTACTGCCCCTCTGACGCCGCGCACTTATTACCAGATATCGGTCTTGGCGAGGGGTTGTGACTGTTGGTCGACCTGATACTGGTTGGCGGGTAACATCTCCCGTTCTTTGAAACCTCTGCCACAGTCTTGAGATCACAGACTGGTCCAAATTCAAAATTCGGGACACTTCGGTTTGTGATCGTGAGGATTCCAGCATTCCAAGGATTCTTCTTTTCGTAAACATGTCCAATTGGCGTCTTTGTGCCATCATTCACCTTGTTTGATGGTTAACAACGTTCCTTCGCACAGCAGTTGCACGAAACTTGTCTGAACTGCCCATGCTGCGTGAATCGGTTTCTCCGCGTTCCGACATGCGCCGGTGTTTCTCGCAGGACGTAGTCGACTGAAAAGTTTTGCAGAAACCCAATGTTTCTTCTTCACCCAATTAATATCCGCAAGAAATTTGGAATAATTTTACGAATATTTACTCCATGTTTTCCGCATTTTACGATTTATTCTTAACTTTTGGACACCAGTGTTTATCAAAATATTGCTTATTTAAAAGAAATTATATGAGGGATGAGTTATCTCATCCCTCAGTGTGGGGAAGTCGGAAGGAAGATTAGCCATAGTCGATATAGCTTTAATTTATTCTTTGATACGAACAACAAGACAATTTCAATTAACCAAAGTTAAGAGATGCACCCAAATACAAAATATGGAAAACAATAGCGATGCAGACGAAATAAGAGAAGACTTTAAGCAAACAGATCACTTTCGTCTAGGCGATACCTTCTAATTCTTAGCGATCTAATCTTATTTGATTCCTAATTGACAAATTGTCAATTTTAATATTACAATAATCAGCTACGAAGTATCCAAGCCTCACTTCACGTTTAATCAATCACTGCTAGACGTAGCAGTCTAACCTCTTTTTTTGAAACTCGAAAGTTTAATCTGTATATACAAGTCTTAATTTACATACTCACATCTTCTTCGAAGGAAGGCTTTAAATAAATTAAATTTTAAAGACCCATTTCTCCCCAAGATGATTGTTAGTGTGAAAAGTCCGAATATATATATATATAGACCCGTGACAAAATGACAGATTCTATGAACAAAGAGTTCTAGTTCTAGAAGTATACTATTTTTTAAAAAGCCTGGGAAAATACCTCGAATAACTAACTTCAAAACGTAAGAGCATTGCATACATACATTTCAGGTTTCTGCGTAAGAATGGGGTTGCGCTTTATACGGCGAATGTACCTCAAAATTAAAAAAATACAGCTTGAAAGTATAGGTACCCATTGTACGCCGGATTTTACGATAAGCATAATACATAATCAAACGAATTTTACTATCAAAATATTGTAGTTAAGGGAGCTTCTGTGTTCTCAACAGATTAGTAAACTTTAAATTAATGGGATTAATATTAAACTAAGTATTTATTTTTTTATAAAAATTTCATGAGCTTTAATTTTTTTAAAAATTTTATTGAGATTTAATGCATTGTGTTAAAACTATTGTAAGAAAACTTGAAAGAGACCATTGTGAAAACTTAAAAATAAAATTGAAAAAGAGTAATATTTTATGGTCCCTAGTAGTTTGAGAATCTCAACTTTAGTTTATCATTCAGTGCAATGGAAAGTTGAGAAGAAAAAAAGCTAAAGAAGTTTTAGTTCTATATAGACGTTGTTAAATTTGTATTAACTCAAAGCAATCTAGACCTCTTTCGATTACAGACATCGTTATTTTGAAAGATAATTAAATAACGTGAACGATGCTAGCTTAATTAAATTATACTTTTCTTTTTTACCCTTTCTGCTGAAGGAAAGATTTAATTAGATGTAATGCGCATCCTTTCTTGTTATTCTACTTAATAAATTTTAAGAAAACATATGCTTTAAATTAATTTTAATTTTTGTTTATAGCAGCGGTGGCCCAAATTGTGGACGTATTGTAAAATTTTTAATATTTTAACTTGATTTGCTTATATAAATTATCCGTTTCATCTAATGCAAATATTTATGAATAATTTAAACGTCAATATAATGCTAAATTGAAATAAAAAATGAAATTCAAATATCTTTAATATTTAAAAAGTTTAGCTTTAATTTTTAAGAGTACCATTATAAATATCATAATGATATATTAAGTATTTGTTGTTGTTAGAGGGTATCCTTTGTTTTTGATTTGAGTATCTTAGCGATGTCTCATTATGATATTAAGTGTTTGAAATAGTATTCATAATTGTTTTTTCAATGGATTGTGCATTCGTGCACGAATTTTTACGCTATGTTACAGATTTTTATAGAATTTACGTAAGGGATGTTTTTTAATAATTCCATGATTAAATTCCTTCAGTACAATGGTGGAAAATTGTTTTGGCAGGAGGGTCACATTGTGGAAGTGGAGGACACTGGTGGGCCACACCTTTTTTAAAATGATTGCATTTATTAGTTAATTTTGCAGCTCAAAATTGTACCAAAAAAATCAATAAATATGTTAAATAAAATAGTGGTAGTTTTATTCTATTTATATATTGTGCTAATTTAATATCATCTATAGCAGTTCTTCCCAATCCTTTTATCGCCTAGGACCGGTCAAGGTTTGATAATTTTAACGTAGCCCGCACTGAGAATAAACGTTGACTGTTTATATTCTCGATCGTTTTGATTTAAGAATTTTAATTTAGTTGTATTCAAATATTCCTTCAGAATAGAATACAGTTACACCAAAAAATAAGTATAAAGTAATTTAACATGGAATATAAGGTAATTTTCATGAAAAGTCGCACAGACCCGAGAGGAATACACCATAGTTAATAAATAGAAATAATTTAATGTTCCTTGGGTGGCCCGGTACCATTTGATCCACACCCAGGGGGTTGGAGATCACTGATCTATAACTTCACACACACAAGTACATTTAATTTTAGAATCAGTTTAATGAGATAAATGCAATCTATCATACTTTTCTACAATTTTTTTTAATCAGGAGTGAGATTGCTTGTAAAAACTCTCATCACAGCCTGTAAGTTAATGTCAGTTAACTTGTATCTATATTCACTCTTATTGATCTTCATGCAAGAAAAACTTTTCTGACAAATATATGTTGACCCAAAAAAAGATAACATTTTCTGTCCGTTCGTTTTTCCAACTGTTTTGGCGGGCCGCAAAAAGAAGAAGAAGAAAATAAATGAATAAACCACTTTGCGGCCCACCAAGCTTTTCCCTATTTGACTACCCCTGCTTAAGTATATTAAGCCAATGTTTACACATCTTTGCTGAGTTGCAAGGAGCTCAATTTTGTAGAAAAATATACGAAGTGTTGTTGGGAAACAGATATTTAGTAGAAAACAGCAATTCTGATTTTAAGATTGAGTATGTCTTTGTAATCAGCATGCTTTCAGTTATCTGCAGCCGGCACACCATCTACTGACATACGAGTAAATTCTCATTTCTTTACGCTGGTTCAGTGATTCTCAATCTTTTTTTTTTTTTTGTTGTTGCGGTACACCTTTAACAATTTCAAAATTTGGCGGCACACTAACCATAGAATAAATTTAAAAGAATTTTACTTTTCTGTAATACACTATGTAAAAACAATTTATGATTATAATTTTTAATGTTAAATAAAATAATATGTACGACAAGGACAACAAAATGTTTATTGAGTTATTATTACAAATTAATTATAAGAATACATTTAATATGAAATTTGAGCTAGATAATTTTTTATATTTTCTTTTACATTTGGTCGTAATAATGATAATGCCACTCTCATTTTGTAATTTACATTTAAAATTTTCGATCTTTTTATTTTTTATTTTTATACATATTTGTTAATGCTGAAAATTCGAATTCACACAAATAAGATGCTGAAAATTGTAAAAATATTTTTAAAGATTTTTAGCAATTATGGAAAAATTGCCTCTAGTTTTAATTTAAAATGAATTAATTGACTCTTCCGAATGTTTTAAAATTAAATCTCGGTTATATTACACAGCGAAATTAGTTCTTCATTCGAAGTTAACTCATGTACAGATGTATCCATTATCACAAATGAATTACGAACCGAATCAATTTTTTTTTCATCTACATTTTAGAAGTAAGGAATAACTCACTCTCCTTTAGTGTTGTCAAATAATCAAAAACAATTTTATAGTTTATTTCTATAAAACGGCCAAATGGTTCTATTCCGGGAATTTATTTTTTTTCTCTGAGTATAATTAGTAATTTTTGAAAAAAATTGGCGGCACATTGGATGAGAATCATTGCACTAGTGGGATGCTTGACATTTGGCTAATAATAATCTGGGCTTAAGTTCTTCCCCTGTTCTACGTCGGAGATATTTTCGGCTATTTTTGACTATTTTTCATAATTTTGACCATCGGATATATTTTTAACCCTCAGATCAGGATATTTTGTTCACATCAGATAAATTATTTTGTCCCAATTTGATTATTTATCTAATAAATCTGTTCTTCCGTCCATCAAATTCTTTTCTAACATTGCGCAGGTTCAGAAATGATGTTTTTCTTAAAATCTTACACTGAAACTCAAAATTTGATGGCATTGAACATTTTTTTAATCAATCTTAAACTCACAAAAACACTTACTACATTCATATTATTTTCGAAGGCTTCAGATGACATCGTTGTCTTTAAACTTTATATCATTTTTCGGTCAACACCAACTTTAAAAGTATACTTTTTCCTCTCCCGTTTTTTTTTTACCAATTTTGTCTGTCTCTGTCCAATCCATTAGATTTCCAAATTTTCATACACTATATTTTGAGTTTATTAAAATTGAGGAATATTTATTAAATTTTTAATATATGTGTGTGATATGATTTTATCACATTTTTAGTTAAAGGTAGTTGATTGTAAGAAGCCTGTGGCTGAATGGTTAGTGCATCACGCTTCCACACTACAGGTCCGAGGTTCAAACTTCGGGCTGGGCAAGGTTGACTCAGCCTTTCATCCCTTCAGTGGGTTAATAAAATGAGCACCAAGCTTGCTTGAAACACTGGAGGTTTCGCGTCAGACTGACCACCTGACCGGAACATCTGCTTATGCACCTCAGGACCCAAGGTCGCGTATACTGAGTTGGGCACAGAAAACCTTGGCCCTCATGAGCTGTTGCACCACTGAGTTAAGTTTTTTATATTTAGTTGATTGTAAACTAAACATCTTATTTTGTTCATAGTATGAAATAACAATGATAAACGATGATGAATTACTTTTGATATCAATTTCTAGAAACAAATTTTTTGTTTTAAATATGTTGCAACGGGTTCTCTTCGAATTCTATTAATCCCTAAGAACAAATACGCAGTTCAGTGACATTAGTGTGACCACCTGTCAAAAGCCAGAATAACCTCCTTTCACAGAGTGGACTGCTGAGAGACGTGCAGGAAGAGAGTGCCGTGACCAGCTGCCCTAGATTACGCGGTTGAGAATCCGTGGCACGAACAACCCGATGAAGATGGTCCCACAGATTTTCGATTGGGTTTAAGTCAGTTTTGCTGGCCCGGGGAGAATGGTAAACTCATCCTGGCGCTCTTCCAAGGATGCACGTATACTATCAGCTGATGACACTTCGCATTGTCCTGTTGGTAGATGTCATCATCCTGAGGGAAAACAATGCGTGGATAAGGGATAGGGGTGGACATGGTCCTCAAGAACAGATTCGTACTTTTATTGATCAGTCGTGCCTTCCACAATAATGAGTGAACCCAGAGAATGCCAGGAAAACATTCCCCATACCAAAATGCTTCCCCCTCTAGCCTGGACCATTCCGGCATTGGTTGCAGAGTGTTTGGTTTCAGACGCCAACGTCCCTCTGTTCGTTGGAGCATAAAACGTGAATTATAGGAAATAGCTACCTTCACTCAGTAGGCGTCCAGTTGCAGTATTGGTGTGCAAATTCTAGCCTTCATTGCCAATGAACAGGAGTAAGCATAGGTGCATGAATTAGGTGTTTGCTTCGGAGGCCCAGACGCAGCAACGTTCCCTGAACAGTAGTTTGGGAGACACTGTTGGTAGCCCCTTGGTTCATCTGGGCTGTAAGTTGCTCAAAGATAGCACGTCTATTCGCCCGAACGCATCTCCGCAGACGTCGTTCACCTTTGTCATCTATGGCCCATGGTGCACCACCATACTTGCCATGCCGCTGATTTTGGACAGTCCCATTTTGCCATCCACGGTATACTTTTACCACGGCAGCACGAGAACGCTTCACAAACATAACCGTTTCGGAAATGCTTCCATATATGGCCCGAAGGTCAGTGATCATGCCCTTTTGAAGTCGGATAAATCGCTCCGTTTCTGCATTGCGCCAACGATTGCAATGTTTTCTGAAGCCCCCACGCACCCTTTATATACACTCAACTGCACTGTGCTGCTCTACCTGCCTTCTGTGATTGGTTATATATATATATATTTAACGTCAAAAGTACGTGGTGATCACATTAATGTGACTAGACAGTGTACTTTCAATGCATTGTTTAATTAAAGAGCCTCTTTCGGTAAAAAAAAAAATATGCGATGTATTCACACAAATGATAGATACTATTTAAAGCTAATTTAATCAAGTTCGAAGAGGAAGATAGAAATACGGATTGTTGATGTTAGTTTGAGTTGTATCTATGAGAATTGTATTCTGAATAGTCAACGTATCTGGGTATAAGATTTAGAGCCTTATTAGCAGAATCTAGAGAAGATAGCTGTGCGTTTTTATAAGTAGAATTTTTATTGTTTTTTATTATTGATTAGGTTGATTCGCTACCATTAGCTATTTTCAAACGTATTATATTTGGAATTGGTAAGAATAAAAAGAGGTTGTTGGGTCTTAGAGATGCCTCTTCCTTCAGTTGCCCCTCATACTAAAGCGAACGGAGGCTCGTTACAGTATACTAAAAAAAAATGAGATGAGAAACACAAAATTACTGAATTTTCTGTATTGAAACCTAGATATCTGCATTGCTTGTTCAGGTATAATATAAACTGAACTACGACATGCGAAATATGACATGGTACTAAAGTATTATTCCACTCCTTTCAACGTTTGTTATTTGCATGAATTTCCTCAATACTTCAAATACCGTTCAAATGCTTTTATATGAATTGTCTTTATATCAATTTGTGTCACTATTTTCTATTCTCATTTAGAAAAAATTTCGCGCTTTTCCTCGCTTTGCTATTTTTCTTTCTTTTTAATTGCAAAACAGACTTTTACAAAAAATCACTGTTTCGTTCATTCTGCATTTGTGCAAAAACTTTCGATAATATCTTTTATTGTTATATATTACAGTAAATAAATAATTATTTATTTCAATAAATAAATTATTATTCATTACAGCTGTAAATAAAGCACTGTAAGACTTAACTATTAAACATGTATTTGAATTAATTCGTAGAAAAAATTGATCTTTTAAATTAAACTAAGGAATTTACACAAAAATATTGCTTGATTTTTGTTACTTCATCTTATTTAATTTTAAGCCAAAAGTACATCATGTTTTTAATCTATAAACTTTACACTTAATCTTAAAAAGTGATTTTTTTTTATTATCTACTAAAGAAACATACATAGTTGTTTTTATTCATTCAAAATGTGAAGCAAATACTAATGCATAGAATAAAATTCACTGAAACAATGAATTGTATTTCTATAAAATACCTCCATTAAAGAATTTTAATGAAGTTATATTCCGCCCATACGGTATAGTGGTTAGTGACGCTGACTGCGGTGCTGTAGGGCCTGGGTTCGAATCCCGGAGAAGGTATGGATGTTTGTAAATTTTTAGTGCCTCCGCGGCATGGGGGTACTCTAAATAGCCGTCGAGCCACAAGTCCTCTCGGGAGGTTGGTTGAAGGGGAAGAGAGTTGGGAGACCTCTGACCACCTCCAGGGTGTTCTCCCTCAAAATTGGGGTGGAACCGAGCAAAATCATACTGTCACCTGCATGGTGCTCAAAGCTAAGGCTAACGACAAGCGTAAAAATCCAGCCCTTAGTCGCGATGAATTTCGTGGACCTTGATCTGATGTTACTGTCGATCAGGTGGCATAAGTAACAACAACAACAATAAAACTATGTTGTGTAAGATATATATATATATTCTGCATATCTCTATTGCCATCATTATGCGTACTTTAAAATGTTCGCATTTTATTTTAAATATTCGCATTCGCATTTTATACCTAAATATGTATGTATGAACATATATTATGTAATAATATATGCTCGCTCAATTTATACCTAAATCTAAATATTTTATACATTCTGTTTCAAAAAATAAGCAACAAAAGTAAAAATGGGAATAAAATAAAAACAATTTATTGAAACGCAATGGAATTTCCACAGGTTGTAAAGCAGAAGAGGCAATGTCACGCAAAAAATAAGGGGAAAACAACAATTATTTTTCAAACAAGCACTATAATTCAAAAAATAGTTAGTTGCAAACGCTTATCAGTAGGGCGTGTGACTACCTCTACTGGAGATTCAGGCATGACAAAAACAATTCTTACCTGGAAGAAGGTCTTCAATCACACTTTGCAGTATCTGAGTTCCTTCTCGAAGTTATCAAATCCTTAAGGTATCGGGGAGAATTACACATAACACAAAGACATCTTCCCAGCACATCCTAGATATGCTCCAATGGGTTCAAGTCGGGCAAATGCGCTGGACGGTTCCATACGTTCCACGTATTGGTTGACAGCCTGAAAGGGCGCATGTGTGTATTCGAGCATTGTCGTCCATAAACATGGTATCAGGACCAATGGCTTCCAGATATGAACGAACATATGGGTCCAAGATATAACTGCGGTCCCAATAAATAACTGCTGTCACTGAACCGGAATGAAAGATGGAAATCAGTTCAGCCATCGACTGGTATTTCCTCTGCTCAGACCATAACATCACCACTATTGTAGTAAGGTTCTTTCAATGATACTGTGAGCCTGAGTTCCTGGAGTTCTCCAGATCCGTCGAGAATCGTTGTTTATATAGAATTGGAGCTCATCGTTGAACAATTCATTGACCTGTTGGGGATCCTCTGTGAGGTGTCCAATGGATGTGATTCAGAATTCACTGTTACCAAGCTTTTCTAAGAGACAACATCAATGGCCCCCAGATGACCATCTGAAATATAGATGACTTTGCTGCTGCGTTAGCAAACAATTTGTTGGGATATCGCTATTCCTGATGACGTTGCAACGCTTAAAGAAAATTGACGTGTTGAACTTCTCGGATCACGCCGAGCTTGTAGACACAGATAAAGGTCCTCGCAAGCCGTTGTTACTCTAGGACGTCCACTACTAGGTCTTCGTGATGCTGTATATTAATTTTGATAGCGATTCTACAAGCGGTTAATGATCGATTGATTGACATTTAAGGCTCCGACGATCGTTCCGCAGATTTGGATCCGTCCGATTGCATACCAGCTTATGTTTTCCCTCAAATGCAGTCGACGTCTCATTTTCAGAAATATGGAACAAGAAATGAAGAAATGAGCGCCAAAGAAACGAAATATCCAACGAAACGAGAGAAATACCAAACGGCTGATCGCATTATGCAATCCTAAGTGTGGTTATGCAGATATTTTTCTACGGAACTAAGGCTTTTTTTTTTTGGTATTTCTGTGTAAGGTACGTCTGTAAATTTTTGTGCTGTAACCTTTTACGTTCTATAGTTTTTCTAATTTTACTGTTTGTTGCTTATTTTTTGAGACAGAGTGTAGCTTAAATTGTTGTTTAAAATATAATGTTTTTACTTTATAGTCCCACAAAAAAATAACTAAACTAGTAAGAATTTTGTAAGAAATATTTTAAAATAAAAATAAAAAATATTTTCAATTCAATTTACACTTTTCTGTAATTTATAACCTACATTTTACTTTCCATTAGTTTCATGCAATAATTTAATTGCTGATTTTTATTTTACATTAAATGAAGAGCAATTTAGAGTATTTTTTACGTTTTAAGGAAATCAAAACGCTAATTGCCAGACTGCTCTTCCCCCCTCCCCCTGCTTTCGGTCATTGAGGATAAATACATCGTTTAAGACCTTGAATGTTCTGATAAAGAAAATGAAACTGCGTGTCTTCTTATTTGCATGAGTACACTTTTAAATTTCTTTTTTACATTCATTTTGAAATGTTAGTAATGAATTTGAGCTGGTGATGTAACAAGTGTTTTTGTTCCGCAAATTTAAAAGATGTTTCTACCTGATGTTATGTAAGTTGGAATATCTCCGAGTTTGCATTTTTTTTTTATCTTCTAGTACTTAATGATAGTTTATCCCGAATGAAAGTATGCAGATATCTCCAGCACTTCAAAATTCACATTAAGACTTGTTTCATAAGTGACCTATTTTAGTAAAACTGTACATGAACACGAAGAATAACACCTTTTTTTTCTCTTAATTATTGTTAATTCATCTTTTCTTGCACTTAAGGTTATTTCAAGGTTAAAACTAAAACCACGAAAATCACACATGAACTTTGAGGAAACGTCTAGAATGTCAGTTTTTCTCAAGTTTATGTTTTGAAACAGTTTTAATGGAATAATAATTAGTTTTGCATTACTTTCCACGATTTTTTGAACAATAGGAATTATTCAAGAACCAATTCGCATAATTTGTATTTCAAAATTTTGGGATGGAATCATAGCTTTGATAAAAATAGTCTTTCAACACTATTTGTTAATAATTTTTTAATTTTTTTTAAAAAATATTTAATACGATATATTTTAGTATTTTCTTACAATTCATTTTAGTAAACTGCAAGTAATTGTTATGTTCTTTTCTTACATCAAAACACAAATACTAGCTGATACAATCAGATTGTGCAAACTGCGCAGTAAATTTTAAATGTCTCTCATAAAAACAAGTTCGTTTTCAAAAAAAAATTGAAACAATGATAATAATCATGTATATAAAAATAGATTTGTCATTGCCGATAATTGTCTTATGAATGATATTACTGAATTTAGGTATAAAACTTTGAATTCTCTGATCAACTTTTCTAATATAAGAAAAATTTTCAAAACTGATGAAATCAATAATAATTCTGTTATATATTTATTATTTAAAAAACAATGTTAATATTTACATGAATAACTTTCTTCTCATGTCTCATTTTTTTTTTTTTTTTTTGTATTCGGGCCTCAATGTGTTATTTCATACCATACATTCCTACATAAAAATGTATGCTTTAGTAAGATAATTCGCCCATCAAAATTTGTCCCATGGCCTTAGAATCACCCTGCATGCATTTCAATGCTAAGGCATAGTTGAAATGCGAAAATGTGATTTTGTCAACCCTTGCGGAGTGTACAAATGCTTCGCACACGCATACCTGAACAGATGAGCTGATGTTACCATTTCAAGAAAGTGTTTAATAGGCTGCTGTGTAGCCTAGTGATTATGATCACGAACTCGTGGCCGGCGTGTCATGAGTTCGAAACCTAGTACCGCTTAAGAGGTCCGATACGCGTTAAATTAATGTGTTATTTCATACCATACATTCCTACATAAAAATGTATGCTTTAGTAAGATACTTCGCCCATCAAAATTTGTCCCATGGCCTTAGAATCACCCTGCATGCATTTCAATGCTAAGGCATAGTTTCTATGCGAAAATGTGATTTTGTCAACTCCTGCGGAGTGTACCAATGCTTCGCACACGCATTCCCGTACAGATGAGCAGATGTTACCATTTAGATAAAGTGTTTAACAGGCTGCGGTAGCCTAGTGGTTATGATCACGAACTCGTGGCCGGCGTGTCATGAGTTCGAAACCTAGTATCGCTTAAGAGGGCTGATATGCTTTATATCTGTCGTGTCTGTAAGTATTCCCGTTGGCGTGGTGAAAATTTCGAGAGTGAGAGTGCCAACTCAGGTATCGTCGCTTGACCGAGGGTCTAAATTGCGAAATCTGTCTCTAATAGTCCTCTCGTGTTGCTTTATAGTGCGGCATAAATAAAATCATCACTTTCTCATATTTCCTACCTCTTCATGGAGCATGGGTTTTTAAACTATGAACTGTATATTAGGTTATTGAAGAATACATAATTAGTTAATAATATAAAACGAATATATTTTTTCATACTTTAGAAGTATACAAAGCAATATAATTCATGGTTATTGGGATTTCACCAACTGAACAACTCCAAGGCAGTATCAAAGTGTTTTAAAATTGACTAATTTCAGCATTTCTCTCAATAGCGAAATTTATAGCGATAAATAAGAGAAAGGGTAGAATACTAGGGTTATTATACTGAAAGAAACAAAGAATAGATATCTGGAGCAAAAAAGAATCCAATTGGTACTATTAAAATGAAATTCAAAGGCTATTTCTTAGGGATTTGAATCTCTAAAAATGCAATATAATAAGGTTTTTAGAGAGAATAATACACATAAAATATTATAAAACTTTAAAAAATTTATACTGATAAAATACTTTTGAAATATTTTTATTTTTATTTTCACTGACTATTCCCTATTTTACATCAGCCAAAACCTATGCTATGTAGTTTTTATTCCAAAAAAATAATCAAATTTCAATAAAAACTAAGAAATTTGTTTAAATATGTTTTTCGATGTATTGTGAAACATGTTTATTTTATCCATCAGTACATCGAGTTTATTTAAAGAAAATGTATAGCTTTTGAAATTTTTTCTATTTATCAAGGGCCTTTTAAAAAAAATTCATTCCATTGTTCTAACAGGCTTTCAGAATTAAGGCTGATTTAATGAATTTTATAAACAAACAGTTTGTGGCTTATTTTAATAAAAGAATGTGTTTAGTATACATAATAAGGCATGTGCTAAATACACACGATATAGGAATTAGTAAGCACGCATGGCTTCGAAGCCGAAAACTGCCTTTTAAAAAAATATTCACTCATTTTTTTTATAAAAAAATTGTTCTAAATAATTCTAAAATTCTTCTAATTTTTAAATAATGTCATTCATAAGCCTTTAGATGAGATGGGGCTTTTAATTGATACAAAGTTAAGGGTATAACCACGAATATATTTAGAAAATTATATTACTTGTAAATTTAATCAGTTCTTCCCGCCTAAATATGTTTATCTGACTTATAATCTCCTTTAAAATAGATATCTTCCTGCCCATATCTCTTCGTGTCTCTGGGAGTGGTTTAAATTAGTACATTTGTGTGTTGTAGTAAACGGGCGTTGGTTACCCTACCCTTTTGACGTCATCGAAAATATCCGCTGTTTGCCACAAATATATATACAAATAGCCACGACTTAACATCTCGTTTCCTGTTGATACACTAAAGAGCAGAATATAACAGCCTATCAGACTCACGTGCTACCAACGTGCTCAATTACGACGAAAAGGTGTAAAAGCCATAAAAGAAAGCATTATGTAAGCGAAACTTGAACTTTAATTGAAAATTACAAGTCATTAGATACTAATACATATAATTTCAAAAAAGCAACCAATTAGACTTTATTTTTGTCATCTATTTTGCAATATATTAGCTCATAAGAAATATTTTAACAGAAAATGACACATTTTAAACTCTTTCGATTAATCTGTTTTTAATATTAACTTTTCAACCTCATATCAATAACATGTTCTTCCAGGCGTTTGTTAAAACCAACATCTCCAAAGAAATTGACACATGAATAAAACTCTATAAAAGGAGTCAAGCGTCAATTACACAAAAATTGTATATATAAATATAATTTTGGCAATATATTTATATTACAATCTAAATAAAGAAGCCCAGTTTCGTTAAAATTTCCTAAAGTTTAAGCTATTAATAAATAATTTCCATACCTGAATGGGATATAGTCATCAACTATTAAAATAAAGATGTGTGTGTAGGAACACAAATAGGATCAATGGATTTATAATTTTACACACTCTCTGATTAAAAACTCAGTATTGTAAATGGAATTTTAATTTTATAAATTTTCATTAGTATATTTTGGTGTGATTTATGCCTTTTTATAACAATTGTTTGTTTTTTTATCTTTGCAGCACACTTATTTAGATTGGTTTTGTATAAACGTCGTGCTATACATGGAAGCTATCGGTGACGGTCTCCATAATTTTGAATCATGGTCAAACGACGAGGAAGATTTTTTGCCTGATGCTTTACTCTTTGAAGCATATATAAATGTTAGACATAAAGAAATTTTTAGAAATTTACATTTTTTTAATCTGCGGTCTTCCCAGTATAGTAGTCACATTGCTGCTAAATAGTTATAAATGCATCAAATTAATTTGTTTTGTTACTATGCATTCAAAAACTGGAATTGGTAAATAGTAAAATAGGCAGGATGTATAAAAATTATTTTAGCCGAGCTCCCCGTTGCATGGTTTAAAGAAAATTGCCTATAAGTTAAACATAGAGCTCTAAAAATCGACTCTGATTTCATAGTAGAATCAAAGTTTGTGCATTAGAAAACACGACACACAGAGAGAAAACATATCATGTGGATGAAAATTTGGTCCCATCACGCTTGAAATTTTTTTAAGGTTGACAATTTCCTGAAAAGTCTTTGAAAACCAGGGCGTAGTTACCACCGTATCAGCCTTATCAATGATACGGGGCCCCCAATCTACAGGGGCTCATCATGTGTGAGTAAAAAATTGTAAGAAGCTTCCAAGGAATTTTGATACAGGGCTCATTCAGGACTAGCTACGCCAATGTTGAAAACGCATATTACTTTTATTCGATTTATTATTCATTCAAAATTATCATGTAATCTTACAGGGGTCGTGATGGACTAGTGGTTAAGGGGGCACGAATTCGTACAGCTGGAGTGGTGTCGCGGATTCCCGAGTCCAGGTGTCACAGAATGCCTACTGTGTAGAGGGGCCGAGATACACGTGAAATCTGTCAAAGTTTAATGTCTTCTTATTGGTGTGGTATTGGTGCCAGATCAGGTGTCGTCCTTTTCACTTGAACGAGGGTCAAAATTACGAAGTCCATCGCCAACAGCCATTGTGCAGCTTTATAGTGCCTTGGTAATATTACTTTTACTCACCCTGTATTGTTGAAAATAATCTTGATAAAATTTACTTGAAATGCTATTAACAATTAGGTTCAATGCCTAAGAAATCAAGCTAAATTGGATGGTTTTTTTAGTTTCTTTTTTAAAAAATAATAGAAAATCTTTTGAAAAAATAATTATAAGGGATATTATTGAGTTTTTATTATTTTATTTCGATTAATTTTGGAGTAGGAAATCGATTTCAATGAAAAAAGGCTAATAGACATTCAATTTTATATAAAACGATAAAAGGACATCATTCAAATTTTTGTCTTTTTAAGTAACTTTTTCTACAACTTTAAACGGTGAAATATATTGATATTTTTTTACTAATTGTGTAAAATATTTAACGGGTTTATTTTCAAATTATTATAAATCTCTCCGTTATCCTTGGCAAACAATCTATTCTTATTTCTGTGTTAATTTAAAGTAATTCACACGAGTAGTTTAAAAAGTGCTGCAAAACTATTCATTAACAAATCGCAATGTTTACGTAATAATGTATACAGTATAATAATGTCTAATATTCAACGCTTTTTTTCAGGATTTTAACAAAATGATCAATAGCAAATAGTAGTTTATTTTGATTATATATATATATTTTTTTTTAAAAATCTCTTCTTCAAAAAGTACAAGTATATTTGAATTTCTACCATAATTCGTAAACTTTTTTCACAATGAAGTTTAGAAAGATTCCAGATATTTAAATAAAAAAATCATTAATTTCTCTCTGTTATTGCCATTTCAAGAAAAGAAAAATTTCTAGTGCAGAACACACCATGCTACTAAAAATACATTTTAATTATAGCATTAGAGAGCTGAATACTCACTACGCCTTCTTCATTCTATAACGGTTGAATCACTTCCCCCTTTTTTTGCGAGCATTCTCAGGTTGTTCAAGCATCTGTATCAACAAAACAATGGCGCCAAAATAGCCACAGACCTTATTTGTTCATTACCTTATGTGGTTCAGAATACGTGGTCCAAAACTTGCAATGGAGGATTAGTCATTTCATTCTTTTTAAAATAAACTGTATTTTACACACGATTCTCATCTAAAAATACTTTAATTTATTCAGCTTTAACCTTTGCGTTCTGTCTCTTCTAAACATTCTTTAAAACTGTTCTATAATTAACTTACTGTATCCGAGACTATGTTAGAAACGGTGGTTTTGAAAAAGCGTATAAATGAGCATTTATTTTTATATTTAGTGTCACCTGAATCAGAATATACATATAAAATAGTTTTAAGATTAATTTCACAGTAAAAAAAATATTCAAATGTAATTTTTGGTGCAAAATGAAGAAAAAATTAAATACTTTCAGAACAATTTCTTTTAATGGAAAATGCTTCTTCAATAATAATATTTGGCCTATATATAGCTAAGACCAGAATCGAACTCAAGAATTTTTCAAAGGGGGGAGGGGTCCAGAATCGAAAGTCCACTTTTCTCGCTTCATACTCCCCAATACGCCATCAAACATACACTTGCCTCCGAAAGTCTGCGTACAGGCAATGATCTTTCGTGTTTTTGCTATAAATACTATTAAAATCTCGCTTTAGAAAATCAATATTACTGTAAGGGATTCTTCAAAATTTCCTTATTCAAACAGCAGCAACAAATTTCACCTTAACAAGAAAAAACAAGGATGACCACCAAATAATCACCAACCATCCGCGCCAAAAGTATGCGTACACTTACAAAATATAACCTTTATATAAATACCATTCAGTGTAAAATAATTGCACTAAATTATGTTTTTAAGTAATTATAAGCTTATTTTACGATTTATTTAGGATCTGAGATTTGAATACTTTTGTGGTTCCAAGGTAGGCGTTAGAATAGAGATCGATATATTATTGAAAGAAAAATCATCAGAAATCTTCTGAAAAGGGGGACATTTTTAAAGAAATTGCTGAAACTGTTGATATGAGACATTCATTGATTCAAAAAGTGCTCATAAACTACAAATCAACTAAAGTTTTGACGTCCACGCCAAGTTCAAGATCCGGGCGCCCGTCTGCAGTGTCACGTCCAGAATCTAGCTTAAAAATAAATCCAAGACTATAAGCTTCACAAATAGCTAAAAGTACGGCTGAGATATTGCAAAAAATGTGACTTTAACCACAATTTGAAGGGAACTGAAAAGGGATGACTATTATAGCCAAGTTGCACTCAAGAAACCATGCATCTCTCGAGTGAAAAGAGCTAAAAGAATGACCTTTGCCAAAAAACATCTAAATAGGACACATAATTATTCGAAAAATGTAATATATTCAATTGAAAGTATTTTTTTTGTAATTTGGCATCAAAAAGAACAAAAGTATGCCTGCAAAAATTCCTGGACAGATCTTAAAAAAAGAGAGTCCTTTTTCGACTATCAAACATGGAGAAGAAGGAGGCATAATCTTAGGGGGTGCATTGGAAGTCTTTCGGCTAGTAATCCGGTATTTATTGAATCAACAATGTACAAAATTGATTATTTTAACTTATTTAAGTAAAATATCAAGGAAAGTGCCGAGAAACTTGCGGTAAGTGATGATTTTTTTCTTTCGGCGGCATAAAGATACCGAGCAAATGGCTCCCATTGTGAAGCCGTGGCTGTTCTATCATGTCTAACGGGACCATTTATTCTTTGACTCAAAACGGGACATTATTTTGTTTAGGTCAATTAACAATATACATTTAAAAAAACGCTTTTTTAAAGTTATTTATTCAGAAAGCTTAAAAGTTACGAATTAAAAAATATACCCCTAAATGTTTAGTTATATTTATATTTATCAAAGGAACAAATTTGCTTTAATATAGCTAGTGAAGATTTAAGTAAGAATGAAACTCTTGGAACGTTTTTTTTATATTCACCTTAATATTATCAACATCACCTTTAGAACTGAAATTAGTAGCTGGGTTTTCTCAGATGTCCACAATTTGCTCATCATAGAAAATACTCTTTCTACTGGAGCCCCTCCCATTTGTAGCAGGCAAACATAAAATATATTCAAATAAAATAGAAAAGTTTTCGTGCTGTAGATTGTTGGCGTGAAAGTGTTTGAATACTTCTACCCAACGAGTTTCCGTGGAAACATTTAGATTCTTTTTATTCGGTTACTTTTTGAGATGTAATGTAGTTAGAAATTAATGAAAATTCGTCAAAAACTTCTGTATCTTTATTACAGTCAATATACTCATTTTCAATTAATACGACCAGAGATTTTTGAACGTCTTCCCATGTGGGGATCTTTTTTAAATCTGCCCAATAAAATATCTCCATTACTGTGGTAAGAAAGCAAGCTCACTGCTCCAGATATTTATGGCTTAATTTATAAAATTCTGTAGCCGTTCTTTTCACAAACTCTTCATCTATATAAGTACCATTATCTTTTGATTTCACCATTAATTGACGGGCCGTAAATGGAAGAGACTGATTGGTCTGTTTCTGAGTCAAATTGTTTTTTAGTTGATTGATTTCTTTTGCAGCTTCAACAGCCGATACAGTCTGACCTTCAAGTTTCAATACAGCTTTCCGAACAGCTTCGGGCGGTTTCCGAAAACGGGACAATTTTGCGTCCCAGAGATCATTTCGGGGACACCGGGACTCGTATGTATAAAAAGGGACAGTCCCGTTCAAAACGGGACGTCTGGTCACGTTAATCATGTCCCAAACCCATCCAGCAGGCCATCCTAGTCCCCAGACCTAAGCGCAATACAGCATTTATTGGATTTACTCGAGTGAATAATCGTGGAAAACGTAATAACATCCATGGAAATGCTCAAATCTGTCATAGTAGAAGAATGGAACAAAATATTCACAGATGAGGCAACTATGCTAGTTAAATCCCTGTCAAATATGATGAGAGAGTTATAGAAAGAACGGAATAGCTTTAAAAGTATTAACTTTTAATTACAATCCATTATTACAAAGGTTTTTTTTCCAGTGTACGCAGACGATTTGTGTCGTTCTGAAGTTATAAATATTTGTATTAGTTTATATAATATTCAGGTGATTGTTGCTTATTCTATTTGAATTAACGACGTTAGATGTATCAATAATAAATAGTATTGATTCTGAAAGACTTCATTTAATTAGCCATTTTTGTATGAATATGAAAGATGATCGCCTGTACGCAGACTTTCGGAGGCAAGTGTACACTCATGTCCATAAATTAAGGATTATGAAGTTCAGGCAAAGAAAGAGACAGAAGCAAAACAAATTTGACTTATTTGTAAAGTCTATTTATTAAACAAAAGGTGAAGAACAAAAAAGATGCTATATGTTTGACATAATTAATAAAAATTGCGATTTTTACTACCTGGAGCAAATTTCAAAAAATAACTTATTTACAAAAAACAGTATAACATGGTTAGTATGGTGGTTAATACGGAATATGTCTCCCGGACAATGCAATACAGACCTTACAACGCCTACGCATGCTGAGTATCAAACTATCAATCTGATCTTGGGGAATATTTCACCACTCATCAAGCAATGCCCTCCGAAGTTCCGGTAGACAGGTAGGAGGGGGTTGACGGGCTGCAATTCGTCGGCCAAGCATATCCCACACATGCTCTATTGGATTCAAGTCTGGTGAGTATGCTGGCCAATCCATACGGGTGATATCCTCCGATTGAAGGCATTCGTCTACAATGTTTGCACGGTCAGGATGGGCGTTGTCATCCATAAACAGAAATTCAACACCCATGGCGCCCCGAAACAAACGTACATGTTGTTCCAGAATGACATCCCGATAGATGTGGCCTGTCATCGTTACACTCTGAACATGCAGGTCAGTTCTGGAACCAAGAATAATTCCTCCCCAAACGAGCCATCCTGAACCACCGTAACGGTGTCGTTCAATGGTGTTCTCTTGGTGGTAACGGGTACCTGGCGCTCTCCATATGAAAGTCCGGCGAGAATCAGACTGCAAACTAAACCTGGACTCGTCGGAAAACATCACATAAGACCACTGTTTCGGTGCCCACAATGTATGCTCTCTACTGCAGGTTAATCGCAGGCGACAGTGAGTTGCGGTAAGCGGAACACATCTGACAGGCCTACGAGCATATAGACCAATGTGCCCTAAGCGTCTGTATACGGTCTGCCTTGAAACTGTCGTACCGGTAAATGAAGAGAGCTGATGAGATAGGTCTGATGCTGTGCTCCGTCTGTTTCTTTTGGCAGTAACTGCCAAATACCGGTCCTCATTCGGCGTTGTAACTCGGGAGCGACCTGTGCTGTAACATCTACTCACATTACCATCATCTTGGAATCGTTGCCAAAGCCTGGAGATGACACTCTGGGCGATTCCAAGTTCCTCGGATACTTCCAGCTGGGTGCGTTCACATTCCAGTCGTCCGATAATTCCACCACGTAAAAAATCATCCAAATGCTTCCTTTTTGCCATAACTATGCGGTTATTGCACTGAAAGTGTTTTAAAGCGCTTGTGAACAATTTTACTTCTTTGCAACCATTCCTAATATACCCCTCTCTTACACTCTCGTCATTGTGACGTACTATCCGCGCCATCTGGTGGTTTCCTGTAATTTGCATATTCTTCTTCAAGATGTGTGTGATAATTCTACAGGTGAAATTTTTACTTTAGAGTTCAATTTCTATGTGATTCTGAATTATCCTTAATTTATGGACATGAGTGTATATTCTTTTCATTTAATCGATTGACGAGAACAAAAAACAGTAAAAAATAAATTTTTGAAGAAATCATGAAAATTAATCAATAAAATAAATTATTAATAAGAAGTACTTATTTAAATTTTACGTAATATATATAGATAGGATTATATAATCCATCAAAAAACAAATCAAGAGCTTGGGGGGCGCACCCATTCCCCTTTGTGTGCGACACTGACTAAGACTTCTGTACAGAGCCTGAACTAGGGTTTTTGAAAGTATAATTTAGAAGTGGATTTATTCATGTAATTTAATACATCAGAGAAATTTTAACGAAAAACACCAGTTATAATTTCAATTTATAGTAACTCGGAATATTATATGAATTTTTCAAAAATCCTATTTCAGACTGTGTAGAGAAATCTTAGCTATATATAGGCAAAATATTATTATATTGTTGAAACACTTTCCATGAAAGGAGAATGTTTCGAAAATATGTCATTTTTCTTTTTTTCATTTGTTTGCCAAAAAATTGCATTAAAATAATATTTTACTATAATAATATTCTTGAAGCAATTTTATGTGTATATTCTAATTCGAGTGACACTAAATATTTAAAAAAATATTCACTAATACACTTTTGCAAAATCACGGTTATCAACGTGGTTAGATACCTTAATTCTACGCAGTAAGCGGAAATTTTTGACCTAATTTAAAAAATTATATAACTTATGTTTTTCTTCGTCATATAATTCAGGCAATAATCAATAATTGAAATTTAATCAATTTATATATATATATTGTACGGTCAAAATGGTATTTACCACTTTATCAGTTACTAATAATCACCGAAAATCATTCATAATAATCAACTAAAACGGTTAAAGTGAATTTATCAGAATTTATTACATTTACAGGGTAATATAAATAATTACCAATGAAGCTTGGTCAATGCAATAATTTTCATCGCATTTGGCTAGAGATTTTCAATGTGCGCGTGTAATGGTATTTTCCCGCGCAAACAGCTCGAGAATGTCAGTTGCTTGTTTACTTAGGATACAGACGCCTTCATTTTGTGAGCGTTGTTCATTTGTTGGGCGAATGCCTTATGCTTGGCAGTTTTGACTCTTTTTACGCAGCAACCAGAATAAGGAGTGGAGCTTTTCTTGTAGCGTTTAAATAAAATATTAAAATACATTAAACTTCAACAAATATTTCTTCAAAAAAAAAGGAGATCAAAAAGAACTTTTAGTTTTGGTTCCAAAATTCCACTTTCGGTAAGCATTTACCAACCTGAAGTGGTATCTGCTTTTACTAAAACAGTTGCTCTGGGAGTGAGAAGATGAGTTGCAGTTGTTCTTCTAAGAGCATCCTAAAAATGATGTACAGGTTTTGAAATTATGACTGTCAATTCACCCGGTAAATACTCTCACTTTTTAAGTATTCATTAGTCAGAGGAATCCTATTTTGTTGAAAGTTGTCATTCATAAAAAAAGAGAGAGAAGGAGGAGAAGGGGTCAGGAGCATAAGTCCCAAAATGTCATCTCTTTACCTTACAGTTAATATAAAGCCTCTGTCAAAGACTTGATACCGATGCAGAACATCAGCCTCCTTTGCTATACCGGTTTCTTTCTCGGATTTTACAGGACATGTAGTGGGCCTCTCCAGAGATTAAAATACAGTCGAACACCGATTTAATGAATTCCTCGAGACAGAACATTTTACTCGTTAATTTGGGGTTATTCGTAATATTGGGTTCCAAGAAAATACAGGTTTTTTTTCACTTACCTTTTGGAAATTCTATAATAATCTCAAAAACTCTAAGGAATTATGTTTACAATACAAATTGCACACTTTTTATTCAGTGGCTAAAAATACATTAGTGAATTATTAGATACCAATTAATTGCAAATTTTTAAATGCTGACTAATAGACGCTTAATAATTTTTTTTGATTCCTGACTCGAAAAATTTTTCCCCCCGACTTTATAGAGAAGAAAATACTGCGTCGTTTACATCCTGCTGCACGAGGTATTGTTTTCATAGTTTTCAAACAATGTAAAATATTAGAAAGTGTAACATTTTCTATAGGAGTTTCATTGTTATTTTCTGCATCAGAATCGCTACGTATTGGCACAAATTTTCAAAAACAAAATTTTATGCAAATACGTACGTATAATAAATACCTCTTCTCTCAAAAACAGAGCACAAATGGTAAAATCTCTTAAAGTATCCCCTGCATTGGGAAGTTGTATGAGAAGGAAAAAAAAGACTTTTACTGTTATATTCAAATCTCACTCTGTAGGTTACACTTATGACTCATCTGCACCTGTAAAGTCTAATAATAGGCTGCTCCCTTTCTCGATGAAATTTGCTGCTTACAAGAAAAGTCCTTTTCTGTTATGGACAAAAAAAAATATGTCATTTAACAACAAATCAAAATTTTTTTTCGAATCCAAGCTAATGAAAAAAATTTCGGCTGTTGAAATAATTCGCTAATTCGGGGTTTATATTATTTTTAATAGGAAAGCTTGCCTTCGCTTGAATCGGGGAAAGAGAAAAATTCGTTAAATAAGGGTTCGGTAAATCGGGGTTTGACTGTATATCGAAAATTAATGGTTATGCTGAGCCTGGACTCCTCCATAAATAGAATATTTTCCTACTGATCCCTGCTATTGTGCCAATGTTCTGGAAATAGTACTGAAGCATAAGTTCTAATGAAATTCTTGAGGCAACCAAGAAGTTGTGTAATCTCCTGTTACATCTCATTGTAATACCAAATTTTGGTATTCATTAGCTGTCGACATGATGACTTAGCCTACACCTTCTCTCTACGCGGACCTAGACTCATTTAACTGTCTACATAAGTTGTATACAATACTGGGCGTGATATTAAAGTCTCTATCAATCTGCCTTGCTTCGAGTCTCCAATGATTTTCCACTTCAAATCTTTATTCAAACAATGGTGGTAACACATCTTAAAATGTTTAATTTTGAGTTTCATCAAATATTGCACACAAAAACCCGAGAAAGTTGTCGAGTTGTGCGAACGAACAAAGCATGGAAATTGGTGTAAAGATCTCTGTAAATTAACAGTCCCCACACTTGTGAGTACAGTTGCTTAATTAACCCTAAGACTTTTCTTTCTTTCTTTTTTTTGGAAGCATTAGTTTTTTCTTTCATTCAATACTTTTCGAAAATTCGATTAATCGTACAATCTTTTTTTTTATTTTGAATGCTAATGTTTTTCAGTTATCATATCCAAAAAGATGTGTTTAATACTTCTCAACAAATATTATTATGAAATTAATAATTTATTTAATTTTAAAAATGTAGATTGTTATCTAAATATATCGCCCTCTACTATTTTCAAACTTATTTTATTGAAACAGATATAACATTATATACGAAAAAGCCATTTTTAAACAAGATATTGTCTTGGGAAATAAATGAAATGCTTAACATTTACGTAAAAGAAAAAGATTGGAACATAAACTTGGAATTTTTATTGAGCTAGACTAACAGAAACAGGCAAGTTTTTCTTTTTTCCATTTAAGGCAGAATCAGATGTTCTTCTACATGTGCATTAATTTATGTTCTCAATGTATAGTTCTCTTACGTAGAATCGACCGGGTCTATAAAACAAAATTATTGTTATCTGATCTATTTGGTTTTTTTTCTTTCTAATATTTGTCCTCAAATAACCTTATAAAATATCATGAGATTTGAGTATTTTATATTTAATTTCTAATAAAAGATGTCTGTATTAACACATACGGATTTTATTTTTCTATCATGTTCGACAATGTAAATATTGTATATGTAGGTGCAAAAAAGCACTTGCATGTGTGTGTGTTAAGCTCTAATTATAATTGAAACTCAATTCTTTGATTAGGTAAATAGCTCAAAATGCTGAAAATTCGTGGTAAAAAAAGGACAGAATATAATAAAGTTTTTTAAGTACCAACTAAAAAAATCATTTTAACTCAAATTAATTAATATTCGCATAGAATTAATTACTTGAACAAAACTACTTTATATCATTTCAAATAACGTTTTCAATTTTTATTTAATTTAACATAGTGCTCAGCTCCAGAGTTATCTATTTTCCAGCAACTTTCTTTTTGAATGGGCTAAATTCATATGACGTCATAGACACATAGCTACAATCACGTGATTCCAGCCAATGAGTTCATGGGCTTCACTGTTGCCAACTTTTGAGTTTTTCAGAAATTTTTATTAAAAAAGTGCACATTTGTCAACAATAATAACGATCGTTAGTAAGTAAAGTACACGCCTAATATAGGATTTTTTTTTCATTCTTGAAACATTTTGATGAAATTTTCTAAATATTTGAACAGTTTTACCCAATTATAGAATTTGAAATTTTATTTAAATTTTACTGGAACAAATTTAATGTCAGTTTTGAATTCTATAGAGATCACGTGATAACATTTATCCTGTGACCGTCATGAATTAAGTCCATTGTTCATTCTTATTTGTTATTGATTAATGAGATATACTTTAATTTGGAAAATTTGAAAAGTTATGAGTGGAAGCTAATATAGTGTGGCCTTAGTTATTTTCTTAAAGATCTAGATTCATTAATTTTACTCTTTCATAAAAGCCTATATGTCAAATTGTTAATTAAGTTTTAAGCTCCGAAATATTTGATTTTTTCAAACTTCCTTAATTGATCTCATTTGGAATCGCTCAATCCCTGTAACCAAATTTACAATTGAAACCTAGCAATCATAATCAAATCTAAGTATAAGACATGTTCAGAGCCGAGAAATATATTATAATTCACCTTTAATTTTCTAATGGTATTATAATCTATAAAAATAGAAATGGATGTTTGTATATCTGAAATCACTTTACTCCGACACCGTTCAACCGATCACTATGAAAATTAGCATGCATATGTATTTTTTGTGGAGAAGGTTTTTGTGCTATCCTCTTTGTTGCAGCTCCCCGCCATGTGGCGCTACAGCAAAGCAACTTCTGAACCATTCAATCAATCGCCAAGTTGTCAACGTGGTCGCCGAAAATGGTTCCAACTTGGCTCTATCGACATTATAAAGTAAAAACTTGCTTGCGAATATTACAATGTTAACAAAATACATGCAACAGAAAGTAATATCGTCATATTACACATCCAGATATAAATTATTTACACTATTTTAAGCGCTCATTATACAAAATTTGTAACAATATGCTACTTTTGCTGAGCAGAAATTAGCTTAGGAAAATGTTTTCAAAAATCGACCCACAAGAGTGTTAGGGGGTGTTATAAATTTTTGAAAATTCCTTTTTCTCAGCTATTCGACCTTCAGAATTTAAATTTAACAAATATGGGGTTTTTTTTGTTCAGCTGAGATATGCAAAAAGCTTTTTTTTTTGTTTGTTTAATTTGAAGTTCACGTAAAATTAACTCATTAAAAACTTCTTTATCCTTCAATCTGTATTGTTTAATTTTTCTATTCACCTGTGCGAAGAGCGGGTATATACCACCTAGTAAAAATACATAATATTACTATTTATCTATTCAACATTTGTTTTCATTATTGTCGTGTTGCAATCAGTTGACCATATTCGTATTAAAGAATCATCTAGAACAGGGGTGGCCAACCCAAATGACCTGTCAGGCCACTTCGGAAAAACATTATAATCCCGCGGGCCCAAAATGAAAAAACTAAAATATCTTTATATTAGATTTGGATCCATTGCAAACATTTATTGTATTAAAACAGAGGCAACGTGATAAAATAGAAACAGTTATGGGGTTTATTTGTTACAAACACTTTATACTAAAAACAAAAATACTGCACAAAATGTTCACATTTTGTATAGTTGTTTTGAATCTCGTGAGCCACAAAATTATTCAAGGCGGACCGCGGGTTGGCCACCCCTGATCTAGAACGCACATGCATACAATTTTATCGGGGACAATATACCTGATAAGTATACATTTTGCAGTGTTAATACACAATTTGGCGTCAAAAAGAATGTATAATCATTAATATTTTGTATTCATGTCAATATTTTTAAGAAAAACGTATACGAACAAATATTACAGAAAATAGAATATATAAAATATATTTTTGTATTTATTTAAAGAACTATAACTAATGCAAAATAAAAAAAATTCTTTTTACTCATATTTACACTATAAGAATTGTTAATCAGGGGAAAAAATGGATGACTATAAAAAAAACTGATTTCTGCTGAATAAGTTGACATAATTTTTAAAATTAGCGTTGATCGTTCGATTATTAACATGGCATTTAGAAGCTACACGAGGGTGAATAAGGGGAATATTCAAGGTGACCGAGTTCACTTTAAGGATTAAGAGCTAAAAACAACCACCCCGCATTCACAGCTTTAATCAAAAATCTCTTTTTTTACAGGAGAAAGCAAGTTTTAACAAAACTTAATTAAACACGAATTTCTTAATTCTAAGGCATGTAAAAGGTACAAAAATCTCTCTCCTACCCATAGCAAAGGAAAAACTATTTGTCACAAAATACACTTGAATTCCCTTTAAAACACGTAATAATTTTTATTTTTCATTTTTTTGAAATTCAGATTAATGATTTGTCCGAAAGCGTCACGATTTCCTATTAAGAGAAGACATTAAATTTGTTTTCTTTCTATTTTATATTTACGAAACACCATTTCTTGGAAGGAGAAATGTTGTGTGTAATTTGAATTTTATTCTAAGAGATTATTTTCAAATCTTGTAATCAGGAAAATTAAATGCATGTTCAACCGTTTTTGTATTACCATGCAAGATATTAAAACGATAGAAATGCCCCAGAAGAAAAAACACACATTTTCACACTTAGAGAACTGGTTATTAAAAAAGTGAGTTCATTTATTTAATTTTTTTTCCATAATAAACTGAAAATCCTGATATATATTACGGTCAATGTTGGAACTTGTATTATCTCACTCAGTTTATATTTAAATATATAAGAGAGCTGTGCTCACACTTAACTTACAGTTAGTAATCATAGACAATGGCAATCGCGTATTACGGGATTAAACCGTATAGTTATAACTACTTTATAACGGGATTAACTTATACATAAACCAAGATTTTTTTTAATGCAGTACGAGATCAATATAGCATAAAGGCTTCAAATCTCACCGAAAGGATTTTATCACCGATTGCACACACACACAGATGCATTTCCAATACATGATTTTAATTTCTAATGAAAATATCAAGTTTTAATGATGGTCTGGAACCATCATTTTTTAGCATTTCAAATGGAGAAATTAAAGGGTATTCTTCAGTTACAGGACATGAGATCATGTAATGGTCAATGTCTCCAGCATAATCCTAAAGACAATAGAGGATAGTTTTTAATAAGAAATAAACGGACCATGGTTAGTTAAGAAATGTACACTGGATCCAGAAGTTAAGCATAATTGATTTTTGGAAAATTTATGTCAGAATGGCGAGAAACATGATATACGAGTGTAATACAGTTATACCATAGGAATACAATGCAAAAAAAATATAAATCACTTTTATCGTCATAAGAAACAGTTTGAAAGAAACTAGCGCAAATTAGTAGTCTATACATTCGTGAAAAATATTATATGAAAAGGTTATTTGGCAGTTTAATACGGTGTATTGTTCACTTCTCTCAGGAAAGCTGCGCATTGATTGCTCATAGGTGGTATGAGAGTATGGATGAGTTGTGGCCTCAAAGACCTGCAAGTATTACGGATAGTTCTTTTCAGTTCTTGAACGAAGTTTGGTGGGTACAGAAGGGGAGGGGACTTCAGTTTGTCTCTCGAGTATATCCAACACATTCTCAAGAGAATTAAGACAACTGCATGCGCTGGATATTTTCCCCAAGTTAGTAATGACCAGAATCGCATGGTGACAAGACGTTATCATCCATGTATATGAATCTAGGACCGACAGCACCACGAAACAGGCGATCACAAAAGCTCAAGGACTTCCCCTCTTTACCTTTTAGTAGTAACAGAAGCCCGTGTCAAAGGGTTGGGGCTCTGTGTGGCCATCCATAATTATGTTTGTCCGCACCAGAATTTCCTTTGAAAGAAAATGATGTCTTTCTAAAATGTTTTTTTGGAGGGAGGGGTGAAAATGAGTTCCACATATTCTCTCCTCATCATTATCTATCAAGAATCAGTGTTTAGAGTAAACTGTGAGAAGACAGTAACACCCACCACTACACCCTTAACAGAAGCAATCTCAGCATAATAATCTGCAATGTCCTTACAAACTATTATTATGAAGCGCTTGATCTAAGAAATATTGTAAATATTGTGTTGCAAAAAGTTTATTCTGTTTTGATCAACTGTTTTTTAACGTCGTACTCAGCAGCAACACGAGAACTATTGAAGGGTGGACCTCGTAATTTTGAACCATGTTCAAGTGACACCCATTCTCTAAATTTCCATATCATGCCAATCCATGCCATGCCTTTAAGCCCCAACAGATTTAAAATACATCAGCCCCTTTACACGGTGGGCGTTTAAGAGCAACAAGGCTAGAACCAAACATTCAACAGAAATAACTCCAGCCACGAGTTAATAGTCATGATCACTCGGCCTTCACGGTCTTCGGAAAATCTTGAAGTAGATAAGACTTGTGGCAAGTGAAGATACATTAACCAATCAGTCACATTTTTAATTTCTTCTGTCCTGTCAACAATATTTTTACCTAACAGCTTGTAAAGTATTTGAAATTTAATCTTTTATATTGTGAGTTAAGATTTTGAAGCAGCACTGGGATTTAGACAATTTGGTCTAGAGTTTAAAATTTTGGATAGACAATGGATCTCATAATTTTGAGCCATAGTCAAGGGATATGGACGATACCTGATTCGCCATCTCACTTTCCAAACTTCCGCAACATAAGGACTTTTGATCCGGAAGAGTAACTGGGTCTATAAAATTTTTCAACTAGTGAGACGCGAAATTAGAAGAATGAGAGCACAAGTTTAGAAATTGCCCTCGTTACCCGATGCAGAATCTAATTTAAGGGATCCATCGGCACTTGAATTAGTTCTAGAGCAACGTCAATTCAAATAACCCAATATAATCCTTCGTAAAGCCAAGATTAATCTTCAAAAACTATAGGTAGTACACACAATTCAATGTCATGAAGATTATAATTGAAATATTCATTTCTCTTAAACAAAGCTTGAGATAGGCGCAGTTCGCTTAATTCCAACACAATAAAAATTTACTGTTGATCATATTTTTATTTGAATAGGGAATATATTTATTTTATAGCTAAGCTTCATAATTACTTTTGTAATGTAAAAGTTGGAATAGGAACGCGCGTGTTGGCACTTATATTTATTTATTTCAGCAGCTGAATTAATAGTTTTAATGAAATTTTAGAACAACGGGTGCTTAGAAGCACATGATCATTGCCCTTCTATAAGACATATTTCAAGAACTTTGACCAACAAGTGCAAAAAAATTGATTTGTTAGTTGTTTATTACCTTCTAAATAATTGGTTGATCAACCCAGAAATATCTTAAATCCATCGCATTTATTTCCTTCTCAAATACTTTTAGGAATTCATTCATATTTGCTTCTTAATTTCCTTGTGGTTATTATTTTGACAGATGGCTTTGTTATTGCGTCGTAGTTGCTTTTTAATGGCACATAAAATTTTATAGAGATTGATTTTTGTTCATATTTGTGATTAAATATTAGAGGGTAATTTGTGACGTCACTTAAATAAAATTTCATTATCCTGAAAGTAAACGGAGGAAATAGTTCTAGTGAGAAAAAATTTAACCATCGAATTGCTTGGTAAATATTGGACTTCAGCTGAAATATCGGGGCTGGAAAAATAGACTTGAGCTTTTTCAATTGTTCACCGCGCGCTCGCGCAGTATCAATCTCGGCTCGGGAAAAAGAAAAAATATATAACTACTTAAGTAATGTAATGGTATATTATTCTTTATTGGATCTTTATGTGTCAATCCAAAAAAGATGGAAATGAATACATTTCCATCTTTTTTCACCTGTAGGATAATAGATTACAAAATTTTATCTTTATGGCTTTCTCCAATAGAATAATTTTCTCCAACAATTGAATTAAATTAACCGGCATTTTGAAAAAGAACAATTAAAAACACGTCTACTGCACAAAATAAATACCAAAATTATTTTGTTTATTCATAAGTCTAGCAATCTTTTCATGTGCAAGGACTGAAAACAATAGCACTACATGCAATAAATAAAAATTTAAGTAGCTATATGTATATAATAAACTTTAATCGTTCAAATTCACAATAAGTCTACCGATTTTACCATATTTTTATTAACCGCTTACTTGTCTGTGCGGGTGGAATTTTGTAATTGATTTTAAACTAACTTCCCGATGAGCTAGAGACTTGAAATTTGGACCATAGCTCAGAAGCTGATGACAATGCATGAAAATGTGAACAAAAAAAGTTATAGTCTCGAACCCGGGCCCCCGAAGAGGGGCTTTGATTTCGACAAAGGACTCCGAAACTTGCACAAACAAAGACCACCTGTCGATAGCATGGGTCGAGTTGCGTCTACGTATATAATTTCGTGACTCTGGGTTAAAGAGGGACTTCCAGGTTACCATGTTTGTTTGTTTTTATTAACTTGCTTTCTTGTATGTCTGTCCGGGTGGAATTTTGTAATTGATTTTAAACTAACTTCCCGATGAGCTAGAGACTTGAAATTTTTACCCTAGTTCGAAAGGGGATGACAACGCATGGAAATGTAAAAAAAGAAGTTCTAGTCTTAAACCCGGGCCCCGAAGAGGTGGGTCCCGATTTCGACAAAGGGCCCTGTAACTCAGGAACTTACACGAATTTACGCAAACAAAGACCGCCTGTAGATAGCACCAGGTCGAATTGCATCTGCCTATTCAATTTTGAGGCTCTGGGGCCAAAGAAGGGCCCTCAGGTTACCATGTTTTTATTAATTCGCTTTTTTGTATGTCTGCCCGGGTGGAATTTTATAATTGATTTTAAACTAACTTCCCGATGAGCTAGAGACTTGAAATTTGGACTATAGTTCAGAAGTGGATGACATATGCGTGAAAATGGTTATAAAAACAGGGTACATAAAAAAACATTTTATTAAGAAAATTATTATTGTTAGCATTATTTTTATTTTATGGCTTAATTTTTTCATTGTAAAGAATATATAACATTAAGCTTATTCTCAGTCCTTATATATTTTGTGTCATGATTAGTTTTCAATATTTTATTATAACTTGCAATAAAACCCTACGATTTTGTGTATTTTAAATTATCAATAAAATGATTAAGCTCTAAAATTCAAAGAAAAACATTATACCTTTCACTATATAAAACAAAGTTTTTCGGCATAACGAAAGTGTATTTGGCTACAAGTGGCATATTGAATCGAATCCGATGGTTTTGACATGGTTTAAAGTGCAGGATTGTTTGAGGCGTTTGGTACCATCTCCGCAATTTTTTTTTATTTTTAATATTTGATATTTAGTTTTAATTGTATTTTATAAAGGTGATAATTCCACACAAAATTTTTTTAATTTGTTGCAAAATGTTTGTAAAATCTTATTTTTTTGAACTTTTTAAAACATTTTTTAAATTCCTAAGGCTTTTTTAAATATGTCTCTTTTCTTTCAAAATTTGTTCCCAAGTACCTTATAATGTACTACATAAAACTATGCATGGGTTTTTTTCTGCTGCTGCTCTTTAATTTTTTATTAATTTCTTTATAGTTAAACTTCCAAAAGTTCTCAAAAAAACATTAATTTTGATTTTGAAATTTTTTAGAAAAAGTACTGAACATGTTAGAGATGATTCCATGCACAGTTTTACAAAACATACATTTCAGAACATGTATAAAAAATTTCAAACCCATACTTCAATTATCAAAAAAACCTTAGGGATTTGAATAACAGTATATGTACAAAAATTCAACATTGAGAAATATGAGTTTGAAGTTTTCATTCCATGAATAGCATAATATAATATTCATCGAATAGTCTGAAACTTTTATGAAATGTTAACTAGCATATTTAAAACTGCTTACCATAAAAAAAAATTGCACAAATGTTGGACAATTAAACAGTATACTGCCATAGTGAATATATAGAAGAAAACGAATGAAAGATAAATATATTAAATAAAACTTTATCTTAATAATTATAAAAAAAAATAAATACACGCACTTCAGAGCTAATGCACAACATGTACAGAAGATGTCTATGCCTTTATTCTTTTCTTGCCATTGTTTTAAAAACCTTCGCATATTAAATATTGTACAAGAATGAAAACAAAATCAAATAACAATTTATAGGTAAAATATATCAAAATGTAAGAATTGCATATGTGCATTTGTTTAAATAAATACTGTAAAATATTTTAATAATAAAAATGTTGAATTTCACACACATGGGATATATATATATATATATATATATCACCAAAAACACAAATATATAAAAATGGGAGAGTTTTTCTATTCTTGCGAATTGGATTTTGAATTATCTGAATTATCAAAAGGAGATTTAGTATTTGTGCTTTGGGAGAATTCGTTTTGAAGTTTTAATTTTCATTCATAATAATATCATAAAAAGCACGCGCAACTTTTAAATTTTGATCAAATCCATTTGCTCTTCCCCAATAAGCAATTCACAAACTAGAATTTTTGCATGAATTGCACAATTCTTTCTTGAAATGATTTGTTACTACATATATAATGTCAGTCTCATTGACGCGCGGTAGAAAAAGAATTAATTCATTTTTTATCAGTCTCTTTTCTAGCAGATAATATAAACTGTTGGAGCAGTAGTTGCTGTCCAGCGTCAAATATTGCTCCATAACTTAATAAAAAATGCAGGTAAAGCTTTGAAATTTTGCAGGCATATTTATAAAAATTCGAGATATCAAAAAAGCCAATAAAAAAATTTCGATAGGTTGATGATTTTCAGGGTACCATATCGTCTTAAGGAAAAGAAATGACTATCAAGTCATTAAACAGTTGTTGCATTGTTAGTGAAAAGCACATCCACCATGGCGAGATCGTACCACATTGGATAGGAATAGTCGGTTAAAATCCACATAAAAAAGCGACAATGAATTTTTTTTTTGTTATATTGTTTCCCCTTCTTCAAGTACATTCAAATTTGAAATCATTCTGAGCACTGATTCTATGTTTACAGTATTTCTAAAGTAAAACTTTAATTATAAGCACCCAGTATTTATGCCTGTCAGTAGCAATTGCAACAGAAGAAAGTTGCTTTCAAGGGAAGGGGAAATCCCCTAAACTGTACAAAGTTACGAGTTTAAGTTTTTACGTTATTCCATGCTTATCGACAATAACATAAGAGAAATGTGTCATGGGATATATGGAGACGATGCTCTCTCGTTTCTCATTAAAGCGTACCCTCAAAATCTGTGTTGCAACTGTGTTAGCACCGCTTTCCTCTTCGGATATGATTATATTCAAAACTATCGTGCTTCAATTAATATTTTTATTTCTCTATAAATAAAAAAAGGTTTTTCCGTGAGATGCTGTAGTAAATTTATTTATGCATAAGGTATAGCTAGTAAAAATAGGTCGTTAAAGTTGAATTTAGAACTACATAACACATGTAAATTACAGTTGTATAATTTGTACAATTGGGGTTGCTCCGCCAGAAGCTTTGTTTTATCTGACAAATAGTAGCTGTTTTGAATTTTAGGTGTCATCGCAAGGTAATTATGGTTTGTATGCTCACACAGTTGCTCTTCTTAGCTTATTTTTTTTTATTTATTCATGGAAGAAAATGTTTGTTCCTATGAATTTGTAGATCCACAAATGTTTTGAAAATAGCAAATGCTAGTCTCTCTTTAACGCATCATATGTTTCAAACAGTGGTGTAATGTACACCAACGCATCGCTGGGGAAAGGGGTCAGGATCCTAGGGGACCCAATGCCTATGTTATGTTATGATTTTGCAAGATCCAGCTTGGGGCCCAAAACCTGACTTTGCTGGTGGAGGGGGCACCTAATATTCTCCATAACCCCACTGCTTTCAAACAAACTGGCAAACTATACCATGTATCAAATATTATCTCCATTTTAAGCATTCCTTTCGTTGCTATCCATTTGTGTAGAAAAATTATTTGGGATTTCTTTCTAACGAGTTCTTGCAAGGATGGTCAAATCTGTGAATTTAGTCCCTTTATAATACCGCTATTTAAATATATTAACTGCATCTGAATTGAAGCAACATCTTCATCAAACGGTGCATTGAGGTTCTTGTTTTTACTTTTGAGAGGACGCACGATGAAAATTTGAACAGCTTTATTTGTTCCAAATTCTTGAAAACGTTCCCCATAACTATTCCTCATATTTCAAAATACACTGCTGAAATAATTTGAAAGAAATCAAGTGCTTTTTTATCTACGCGATACTGTTTAAAATGCTTGAAGTGAAGTAATTAACCTCTTTTTTCTACATCTTTGATGAGAATTTCTTTTACTTTATGTATCTCAATATGATAAAGATAAAGAATTCGGAAACACAAAGATATAATTACTTATTTCTCTTTCAAAGGAAAGAAATGCAAAGGAAGGAATTGCGGTTTTAAAACTGCAGTATATATATATAAACCACTTTCATTCTTCGAAAAAGTGTGATTTCCATTAGGGTCATTTCGATGCTATATTTATTAGCTTTTAAGCACGCCATAAAATATGGAATGTGGTTTCGTCACATCTGTTGGGGTTTAAGTGTCTCTCTTGCCCATTTCAAGAGTACTCCCGAACTCATGCGTCCAGATAAGCAAATATTGCTGGAAATTACTTTATCGAGATGGAATGTCTTCTCATGCCGTTATGTGGAAGAGATACCTGCGTGGTCCTGGTCGTGACCAGCGTTCTCGAGTCGCGCATTCGAAACTTAGGGCCTCTAAGCACCCACCGAGTAAAGGGGATGTGCAAGTTAAATTTATCGAGGCAAAAAGTCATTCCGTTGGCGTGGGGTGGAAATTTTGAGGCGAGATTGCCAGCTCAAGTGTTGTCCTCGTCACTTTACCGTGGTTCAGAATCACGAGATCCGTTACCAAGAGCACTCGTGTTGCTTCACAAAGCGATGTAAATTAATATAAAATCAAACCTACGGGGGTATTTTTACCAATTATTTTGCTTTTCCTGCTCTAGAAACAGTTTATTACTTTCAATAAATCTTAACAAACTTTTTAAATGGAAAACAAATACCAAAGTAGCTGTTGAGCCAGTCAAATGTTTTTAATAGATATGCAAATACAAGTAATTTTTTCAATAGATAATTATGAAGGATATAATTGTACCTTTGATATTTTCTTTTTGGAGTATAAAAAACCGGAAGTTCACACCATGGATCTGTTCATTTTTAATTGTTTTTTTAAAGAATGGGGGAAAATTTCAGACATATCATATCTATTAAAAACATTCAAGTTGAGAGATATGTATAAATTTTAACATGAAAGATGGATGTTGTAGTGTCTATACACATAGTAGACTTAGTATAAACTAGGTTAACATTAACTCTTTTTTCCCCTGCTTTTTATAAGACTGTCATTATTTTATTTGTATCATTTTTTAAAAAAGACCTTTATAATTGTAAGATTCGCCGGACCAAAACAAAACTATATAGGTGGCGCTGCCATCGGGAGAAAATTTTAAAAAAAGGAGAAAGAACCACAATGGCGGAGAAAGCGATGTCGGCTACACCCTGTAGATTGAGATATAAAAATGACGCGCAAATATTTTAATTTTTAATAATAGTATATTTTTTATATTGGTTTATATTGTGTGTGCTGTGTGGCTTCTAAAAACTTAATAAAATCTTTCGCCACTGAAGATGAATTGAATACTTTTAATGCCTGGTTGTGACGAATTCTTCGTTGATGAATTAATGTAAGTACCTACAGTGGGATCTACAAGAGGAAAAGTTGAATTATGATGCTCAAAAAAAGATTTTTCTCCTGTCATTATAACAAATCAGGAATAATAAATTCTAAAAAATTTCTTTAAGCAAAATTAAGGCAATGCTGAAAATAACACGTTCTGAATTTCTTACAGCTTAAGTTTTAAATCATCGATTTAATTTTAAAGTAGTTTACATTTTTATTCTGAATTGAGATCTCAGAAATAATTTTAACTTATATATTGGTTTTTCCCAAGTTACCAACAGATTTTACATCACACATTCAATTTTAAAACATCTTTTGAACTTTCAGATTAAATTCTAAACTTGAAGATTTTAAAGATCGTACATATTTAAATATAAGCCAATCCAAGGCGAGAGTGCATTTTTTCTTCAAAAACTTACCCCAAATTCAAAACCCGTAAAAATGACAAATAGGAAGGGGGGATTCTTTTAATTTTAAAACATGCCTCCTTAAAAGTGAAACTGTTTTTAAACGGGGGGGGGGGGGCAGTATATTTCCAAACGAATCGCTGTAAATTAAAACGATAATTCGACGATAATTTTATTTCTGGTCGCCCCTTATTGAAGCTAACACATTTTTTCCATTCATGTGTTGTCTTGCACGCTTTCTGTGCTAGTTATACCATCTAAGCCCTTTTTTTATTGGAAGAAATTTGTATACAGCTATGTCGAGGGAAAATTCACTGCATAATGATTATTTATATTCAGATATCATAATGAGTGAGTGTCTTGCTGTTTCTTATGCCTCCTGAACTCGACTGTGTCAGATCCAGGCCCACGAAGTTCATCATGGCAAGGGGCTAGATGTATGTCTGTCGTTAGCCGTAGCCTTGAGCACCATGCAGGTTCACGCTCTTCTGCATGTGGCGAAAACAGCCTAAAATGAATTATTTTATTTTAAGGTATCCGACTACCTAAAATTGTGAATTTTGCCAAAAATTGACAACTTTTTTCATGATTTTATTTTACAGGCTTTAGTGTTATGTTTATAAAAATACTAAGTTTATTATTTTTCCGTTCGCTAGAACAAAAACTGCAAGTGTTTCAGTAAAGGCAGATGCCATTACTTTAAACAAGGTGCCATACTTTAAAACGCGTTTTACTCGAAATAGGTTTTTTTTTAAAATACTCAAGCGGGGACAGCGATTACTGGAAAATTGTTTGAAAATAATTAACTGAAATTTTTTGTGCATGTTCTGTATAATAATAGAAGTGTTTTAACCTTCAGATTTATCAATCACTGTTTTATTACAAAATTTACAGTCCCTTATGTGAATATAATCACGGTTATTTTAAGCAATTTCATATAATAACTAAGATAAAGTGCTCTAGTTTTTGAAAAAATGAAAATATATCTCTTATCCTAAAAGTAACTTCAAATATGAATAACATATCAACACATCAGGATTGAAAAATTGAAAATTTGTTCATAAACTTTTGGTACAGAAAGGGCCGCGTTTATGTTGTTTTTCGTAAATTTTTACCAATTTTCCCCCATTTTAGTAATAATAATTTCTTTTTCTCTTCTTATTTTTAGCACATTTTTCTTAAAATGTACCAAACAAATCTAAAAACCAGAACAAAATCCCTATACCTCCATTTTTTTTTTTAAAAGTTGTCGCAAGTAGTCGGATACCTTAATTCCCTTTGTTAAAAACATGCACTTTGCTTTTGACAGATATAGAAATATCAGTTCAACACGTAAGGCTCCTCAATATTAAAATAAATTTCCGTTGAAGCAGTTGCCCTTTCCCAAGAAAGAATGCGATGCATTCCACGTTTGAAGAACAGCGAACCCAAGATAAACACGATACATATATGCGACGCATTCTGGAGCAAGACGTGGTTGATTCCACGTCACCTCGTGATGAGTATTTCCCCGTCTATATCGACGTTTGTTTGTGTGGGTCGCAATTAATCGGCAGGCAGTCACGGGACGAGTGATGACAGGTGTTTCATTCATCTGCAATTCCCGCCAAGATTGCATCACTCTAGTATATTCAGGTTGAAGAGGTGTCACGCGGGAACCAAGTTTGTTGTCTACACAAAGAAAATATGCGCCTGATGACATTTTTTTTACTTGTTCACCAAAACGTGACAAATCCGAAGGTTTTCGTATGCAAATTTTAAGAAATAAAAATAATTTTTGGTTATTCTTAGCTCTCTGTATATATACTATATATTTGTTTCTTTTATTTCACGTATCTGTTTTGGAATATTTGATGTATATACGAGTATATACTTAAAATTTGAATTTAACCGTCAAAAAAATGCAATTTTTATTGCGAAAAATGGACAATACTAAAATACTATTAGCATGAAAAAAAAACATTATTAGAAATGAATTAAAACAAAACAGATCTATTTATTTTTGTTTTTATCCCTTTAACGAGAGCCGGCTAAGTGGCGTAGTTGGTTTGTCGCTGGCCTTCTGCACCCAAGGTTGCGGGTTCGACCCTGGCCCAAGTCGGTGGTTTTTCATGATGCAGAAAATCAACAGCTATCATGTCGTAAGATTGTACTGCATGTAAAAGATCCCTAGAGTGTCTTTTTTGCTTGGTTGCTCTCGGAAAAATTAAATCCTAGAACAGGTTCGCATCGTCAGAGCTCAGGTGTCTTAATCTGTGTGTAGGAAACTGGACGTCAAAATTACCTGCGGCGATTGGTATCCGCCTATATGGTGCCGCTCTAAAAAGAGATACCAGCTCCCGGGGAATGTACTAGGTGTGCAATGGGAAAACACCAATCCACCGCCCATTAGAAATTTTACAATATTCCTTTAACGGGCCATTCAATTCTAGCAAAGGTATATTAAAATATTTTTTGAATTCAGATTGATTTAAGAAAAGAAACTCATTCATAGCTTATATTAGATAGATTAATTTGATTTTTAGTACCATTTTTTTGGTAGTGAGTATTCTTTCTACCGCCTATTGGGGGGCTATTAAAAAAGTAGGAAACAATGCTTTTTATTGCATTTTTTTTCAATTCCTACTATTACATATAATAATAGGATAGGAATTGAATTCCTACTATATTCCACTCCTACAATTCCACTCTCCCTCTATATATTTATATATCATGTTAAAACTTTCAGTCGTCAATAAAATACTTTTTATTCAACCACAAGTTCAAATACATTTTTTAAACTTGTGGTGGATGACACTGGATGTTAATACACTTTTTTCAAATATTAATTCAGTAACTAAATTTAACTAATTAATTATAGATAAAGAGATATATTTCAGTCGATATTATTCCTCTAGATGGGCAGCACCATTGGTTAAAACAGCTTTTGTTAAATTTGTATGATGAAGGTTTAATTTAACCTGAATAATCATATGCTATTTGGATGTCAGCATTCCTTTTACACCGGTTTTGAGATAAATTCGTACCTATTATATTCAACTTATATTTAAAAATGTCTTTTCAAATTTACTATGGTTAAAAAGTTTTTATGTTGATTTAAAAGATGTTTTGCCACTGAATATTGTGATTCTCTCATATGCAGAAACATATTTATAATAATTGTAATTACTTAATAAAAAAGTAACTAAAATAAAATTTCTTTTACATTTTTTTATGTTACTTATTTGTTTTATACTTACAATAAATGCTATAAACTGAAAAAAGAATTGTATATTATAGCTTTTTTTATTCATAGATGACAAATTATATTATTTTCCATGAAATTTTAGAAACACGGAGATACACATAAAGGGACATCGTAAGTCTTACGTGTTCTTTTTTTATGTGCTTTAGTAGAGCACAAACGACAGCGTCTGTACGTATTCCCTAAAATTAAAATATGCCTGCCAACTTTATTTAATCTCACTTTGTCTGGAGCTATTTTTTCACTACTCAAGAAACTTATATGTTGTCCTTTTCGTCGGAAGACCTGAAAATCCTGAAGTCAATTGGCGTGCTGGGCGAAGTCTGAAACTTAGTTGGTCTTGAGAGCTCATATCTCTGCTGACTAATTAGAAATTTCCAGCGGGAAAAAAACACTAAAAACAGCCAAATATATAATTAAAGATCTTATTTACAATAGTATATACGTGAAATTCTAGTGATATCAAGGTGTCTATAGCCCCAAATACACGAACAATAAACAAAGAAATGAAAGGTAGCAAGCTGTGAGAATTGACTTCAGAATATTTGAGGGTGGGTACTTGTAAAATTTTCTTTTATCTTTTAGGGGGAATAATAGCCTTTGTAACTCCATATCCCACAAAACCTGTAACTGTAACAAAGTGTGTAAGAGGTTATAATTTTTTAAAAAATTTTCAGACGTTATTAATAGATGGCAGCGCACGCAATTAAAAAGTGATAAAATAGCTCACCATGGACATTTAAAAATTAGGTAAAATGTTGGTAAGTATACTTACCATAGCCATATAAAGTGTTAAAGGAAAATAAATAGTGTAAGGCTTGTCGAGAGAAAGATGAATATTTTCAAATTAATGATTTTTTATGTTGATTTCTAATTAGAAGAATATAGTATTTTAAACGAACAATAAAAACTTTTTGAAAATGAACAAATGGTTATGTCAGAGTCGAATTTATGAAAATTATGAGTAATATGAGATATAAGATTATCAAATTGCACATTTTCACTATGTTTGAGAAAAAGTTGTTCTTTTAAATCTATTAACACTTTTTAGTATCAATAAATTTTCGTTAAAATTAGGTAAAAAAAAACATTTTTTGAACAAAGGATTTAAGATACAAAAGATGTATGCCGGATTTGTATTTGAATCTTAGTCACACTTTTTCTCACTGTTAATGCTATTGAAAATCGGGTGTGGCTTAGAATCAAAAGCGGACAATTTATCGTTGGATGGGAGAAATTGAGAATTATACTGACGATTAGAGTAATTACAGACTCATTATGTATTTAAAAAGTTTTAATACTACTAAAATAAATTAATCATTCACTTTTATTAGTTCTAATTAAAATATTTTTTAAATTTCATATAAATGTAGAATATCGATAAAAACCATTTTGCACTATTTTCCCCCCAAAAAACGAGCGAAGAATCAATAGCGGCTTAGATTCGAATTAGAACAGAATAAATATTTGAAAAAATTACACTTATTTACGATTTAAAATAAACAAAAATACTTTTTTTATTTTGGATTCCAGTAATCTCATGCTGTTGGAAGTTAGAAACTGTTATAAATCTTTTCAACCTCATTCTAATTTCAAAGCACAATAAAGGTAGTACTATCGTACATGATAAGAGCTAAATTACTAGCCTAAAAAGATAGCTTTTAAAGTTCTGTAAATACAATAAAGAGTTTATTTAAATAATGTCATTTTTACAAGACCTTTTTGAGATAGCGAATCTCAAAAATGAAGAATCATTGAGTTTACAATTCCAAGCAAATGTGTGTTTGCTATTTTTCTCTCTTCTTCGAAAACAAGAAGAGATATAACTCTGATTTTAACAAGAATGACATCGTGACAATTGCAAATAATTATTCATACATAGATTAAAAGTGACAAAAGTAACAATATTTTTTCATGGAAATCATACTACTGTGAATTAAAAGCATACCAAATGTTTTGATAATGATATATTTACTTTATTATAAAGAATGAACGCACTAAAAAGAATGATAGAAGATATAGCTTCCAAAAATATAATTTCTGGAACATATAAATGTTCGATTCCACGTCTTTCTAAATCACGTGCATTTTGTGAGTTGCACTATTTAACAGCTGAATCATGCATACACATGCAATGTATGCAAAGCGAACATATTTCACAAATTTTATACATATTTCTGAGCGCGAGCCTGTTTATTTAGCTATTTTTAACTGGATTTTTCACGCCATTTTGCAGCATAATCTAAACATGGAGAAACCCACTTCATAAAAATCTGTAGAGAAAAACCAAAAGCAGATGGAATTATATAACTGTAACGGAAAAGAGGGATATATAACTGTAACAATATTCAATAAAGCAGGAAAAATGCAGAAGACTAACATGCACCTAATTAATAATTTAATAGGTATGTGTACCTAAAAATTGTGTTAGTGTACCTTTATTTATCGATGCAAAATATTACTGTTATAATAGCTTGATGCTTTAGATTATGATCTCTCTCTCACACACACACATTAATAGTACATATATATGTGTACAAAACGTTTTTTTTTTCCCTTAGATATCTCAGAATAACATGCTCTATTTATCTATGTTGGTCAATTTATAATTTAAACGCGATACTTAAAAATTTGTTTCCCTACTTCCGATAATTTTTCGTAATTACCGTATAATCTGGATTATAACGCATACCTATAATTTCAATCTACATTTTTTTTTTAAATTTCCTGAGTAACTTTCACTTTTTTTTTTTAAAGAAGAAAACTGTATGATGCTCAAATAATTCATTCGAGGGATTTTTCCCAGCTTTCAAACAATGGTATGCTCAGTCAAAAAACGATAGAACAATATGTGGGGGGGGGGGGCAAGGCTTAGTGAAGAAGTAAATAATTCTGCAAATAGGGTAGTTTTATGTTTGGCACAAAAGTGCATAAAAATGTTATTCTAGATTTTCAAGAAAAAGTAGGCACACAATTTGGAACAAAAATGCACTTCTTACCGTAATAAGTTCGTGGAATCATGAGTCAGATGCCTAATAAATCGTATTTGAGAATACAGTTGAAATAATTTCGTAACTTGAAATACGCTTGTTCTAGTGTTCCTTTAGTGGTAAGTATTGGTAAAAGCTCCGTATCTGAGTCAAAGAATGTAATGAAATTACAATACATAATTAATTTGTCGAAGAATAAAGGTGCTTTGCATAAAGGAATAATGATATGGCTTAGTCTAAAAAAAGAGTTGCAAACTGAGTCCTAGAATGGATTAATTTTGTAAAATTAACTTATTATGGAAAGGATTAAGTTTTGCCTTAAAATGGGGGGGGGGATCCAAAAGAAATAAAAACTTTAAAGCAAATTTAAATTGATAAAGTCTATTTATGGCACGAATCAATTTAATTCTACAAGAAAAAATAGTTAATATAAGTATGTCATTTCCTATGAATAAAACACCATTTAGATAGATATGGAAATAAATTTTTGTTATGATTAACTTTTTCTTATTTTTAAATCAATCATATTTTATATCCGGTATATAACGTTCAACCGTAAATTTCGATCTAATCTTTTGTATTAAAAGTGCGCATTAAACGCCGGTAGTTTCAAGTATTATTTGTGTTGTCATTTTCAAACAAAAATAAATGCGTTGTAGATAAAAACACATTGCATTTAACAATGAAATCAGTTGTAAATTTCATTATGTTGCAGCACCTATCTTATCAAATTTCAATACTCGAAAGATAACAAACGCAACAATAGCTATTGGTTCGCAATGCACTTATCAGTTTCGTGCTTCCACCCCGCGCGTTTTAATATTATATAAAAATACATTTTTCTTTCTTTTTTCAACTTTGTTAATTTTGTGCTCCTTATTTTTATAAGGGCTTTAACATTGTATTTTTTATGACAGAATAAATCTAAACTTGAAATTAACTTGAACTTGAGTACTGTATGAAAAGCGTGATATCACCATTTAACATGCTTGTACAGGTGGTTATCAAAATAATAGAAACACTTTAGATTTATAAGGAATCCTTTATTAGAATGATGTAGGACCACCTCTGACGTGTAGTAAAGCTTGAATTCGTCTATGAATCAATTCTTACAAGTGCTTAATAGTGTTTAGAGGAATATTGTACCATTCTTCATGGAGAAATTGTGAAAATTCTGAAAAAGAAGCCGGTGGAGGATATCGATTGAGTGTTGAAAGCTCTAAAATAGACCATAACGGTTTAATTATATAGAAAACCGATAACAGTGTGGTCATCCCATGTGCTTAACGTCCTTTACGTGTTCATCAAACCATGATTGGATAAATCCCACTGCATGGATAAGTGCATTATCATCCTGGAAAACTCCATCTCCAACAGGACACAAAGTTTGCTTCAAAGGATGGACCTGATCAGCTAAAATTTTTCTATACTTATCTCCAGTAATCCTTACTTTCAGAGTTACGATTGATCCAGCAGAAAACCACGACATGGCTGCCCATATCATGACAGATCCCACTCCATTCTTGACAGTTAGAAGAGACAATCACGATGATAGGCTTGTACAGGTGTCCTCCAAACGTACATCCGTCCTATTGTAGGGAAAAGTGTAAAAGACGTTATATTCGTCAGACCATATTAATTCTTCCACTTATCAATGAACCAGGTTTTGTGAGTGTCACACCACTGCAGCCGACATTTGGCATTAACATCTGTGACAAATGACGTGGGAATTGCTGCTCTGCCATAAAGGTTCTGTTTTTGAAGGTGCCTTCTAACTTTAATCATTGACCCTGAATAATCCACATGCTTATTGAGCTCTGCGGTCACTTTAGCTGCAGTTGTTCGCTTTTTAGACTTTACAATTGGGCCAACCTACAAGCGGTAGTTGGAGTTTGAAGGTTCGAGTAAAAAGTTTCAAACTCAATTTAATTATCCCTTTGACTTAAACCACACAATTAAAGGTAGGAAATGCACTAAGTAACTAATTAGAAGAGCAATCGCACGGTTTAAGACTACTTAACTTCTTAGCATCTACTCTACTTACTCTTGGAGCTCTTTGGATTTCTACGCTATAATTCACCGTAAATCTCTTTCTTAATTGTACGACCTCCGGTCGTAATTCTTAAGCTCAATTTTATCACTTATTCTCCAATTATCAATAATGGACTATCCGTCGACTAACCTCGCGTTCCTAAATGTCAACGCTTAAGTAGAACCACTCATTTGTACAAATAACGTCTTCGGGAGAAAGTTTTCAAATAGAACTTACAGTTCAAAAGAATAACTTTACCCCAAGAGGATTAGTTGAAGGCTCGCGGATAGACCGTTGCACAATCTGCTCTAATACTCGTCGGTCCTTCTTTCACTATTTTGCTTCGCTGAGCTTGTCTTGCCCCGCTGTGTAGCGGCCGCGGTGTCTAGGGATCGATCATGGCTAGCTGTGTCATGAGTTCGATCCTAGTACCACTAAAGACACGCCGTGTAGGGCGCGATGCACGTTAAATCTGTCGAGAGCTCATACGTCCTCCCGTTGGTGTGGTGTAGAGGGGTGCCAGCTCAGGTGTCGTCCGCGTCACTTGACCATGGTTCAAAATTACGCGTACCGTCGCCAAAAGCCCTCGTGTTGCTAATCAGTGCGACGTTAATATTCTCTCACTCGCCCCGCTGTGTGTATGCTGTCACGATTTTATACACCGTACTTCTAGAAACGTATGAAAGTTGAGATGTTTCGGTCACACTTGCTCCAGCTAGAAGGCTCCTACAATACAAATTTGCCTCTTTGAAATTCGGAGAAATCTGATATTTTACGCTTTTGAAAAAAATTCAAGACTTACAGAACTTTAATAAAGCTACCACATACTACCAGAATATATATATACATTTCGATTTATATATAACTTGTAACTATTGTTGTTTTAATGCTTACGGAGTGCATTCAAAAATGTCCCTTTTATTCATAGGTGTTTCCATTATTTTGATAACCACCTGTATATGCATGCAGATTTTTTTTATTTCAGGGTGGAATATTTACTTGTTGACGTTAACTTGATTTTAACGTAACAATTTGATAAAATTATAATAATAATATAACAATTCAATAAGAAACTCGAAAATATATCTAAGAATTTGATGTGAGTTAATTTGGCGTCTATATATGAGTTAAAATGTTTCGTTTTAACACATATAGACGCAATTGATAGAAATATATTGCGATTAATTGAAATAAATTTCAGACCAAAAATTAATTATTTATTTAACTTATAGACTTGCGTATCATATTTTATAACCAAACAAGAACAAAAAAATGCCGGAAATAGAATCATCTGAAGTTCGTTTCTTTTAAACGTTTGTGAAGCTTATTGTCATTTTCAAAGAAAAAACTCATCAAGTAATTAAATGTACATTATCATTAACTGGATTTTACATTGTTTACTACTAATTTCTCGAAGAAACCGCAAAACTAAAATAAATTTTTAAAAAATGCCAATATTGCTGAAGTGCACAGAGCATGTATTAAATCTTCCTGCCGAAAAATCCGAGATTTCAATGAACTTTATGTGTATATACAAAAGAAGGAATATCAAATTCTATTCTTGCAAATAGGAGAGCAGTAGCACTGCCAGCTTTAATTTTACATTGCAATTTTCCCGTAACTAAGCTTTGAAGAAGTACATGGATTTTAGGAACTCGTAGATTTTTTGTTTCTACAAGCGTTAGTGTTACAATACTTATCTTTGAAACTGTTACTACTGATTATTGAAAACATTTTGAGTGAGATATCATTAACTTCTGTTGTTATCAGAATAATAAATGACGATGATGGTGTTTCTTTAGAACAGGGGTCGGCAACTGTTTACCTGTGGCGTGCCAAACCAATCTACTTATATAATTCAGCGTGCCACACAGTAGGGCAATATTTGAAACAATTTGATTTCAGCGATAATGCATGCAAAGTTAGAGATGAATAATAAGATTTACAGTTTTAAAATATATTAATTTTGCATCATTTAAAGATATTCTTGACATAAAAATAAACAGCATAAAAATATCACTATTTCTTCAAAAAAATTAAATTTTAAACTGTGCATATATTATGTATTTTTAAACATATTTATTAAAATAAGAAATAGACAACATAAAATATAAGTACATCCCTTCATTACGGTTAAATAAAAAGATAAATAAAAATTTTAATGTACGAACCTAGTGCTTGCATCGCTCTATTTTCATATAGCAAAATCAGGGGTATAATTTGTGATTTTCAATTTGCGTAGTTTTGAGCATTCAGTTGTTAAAAAAATTTCTTTGCGAACTTGAAATATCTTTCACATGAAGAATGAATTTTTACTGAGATATGTAGAATCAAAAGCGGAAAGCAAAATATATACAATTTTTTCTCCTTCAAACAATTAAATCTCTCCAGCAATGATGTTGAATAATTTGCAAAATAGCTGTAAATTTATCTTTAGCGCTACCTTTCAGATTTTTTTGTAATTCTGTAAATGTCCATAATTCTGAAGATGTTTGTCAAACACGGTTCATTACAAATTTATCAACTTATTTCCACTCAAAAACTGACAAATTTGTAGAGCAATGCAGAGTGCCACTAAGAATTGTACGGCGTGCCATTGGTTGCCGACCCTACTTTAGAATATAAAAATCTTTAGTTTTTAGAAAACTTGCCAAATTTAAAAAAAATAATAATAACCTCAAATAAACTCTCTAATAACTGAAATAATATTTATGCATAACAATTCTTTTTTTAATTTATGCGCAAATATTATTAAAAATTTAGAATGATAAACATGTTAGCAAATTATATATTTCATGTTATTTGCACAAATACTGTTACTTACAAAGATAATAAACATTAAACACACATTGCTCAAATTCTTGATATTTGAAATAATAATGTTAAAAAGAAAATATATGCTGCAAAACTGGATTCAGAAACTCCTTCGATTAGCTTATTTGCTACATCGAAATTAAACACCTTTTGATTATTCAACACGCGATAGCTTAATAATAAATAATATTTTTAATTTAATAATATTAATGCATAAATAATTTTAAGAATCATTTTTAATAAGTATGATGAATATTTTTTTTTTTTTTTGCATTATCTGCAATTTAGCTAAATTTATTATTATTACTTTTTTGTATAAAATAGCTCTTGGTTACCTTCTGAGTAAAGCGTTCAGAAACAAGTAATTAATCACTTGTTTTAAAATAACAGTGCTTTTAATAATGCTTATATAATAGTGCTTTTGTAAAAACATTGATAAAAGTACTCTATTTAAAGAAGCAAATTTCACATGATCCAAATAGAAGATTAAATGTAGATACAAATGCGTATATGAAGGTGTGTCAAAACGACATTACTAAATACTTTTGTTTGCAAACGATAGTGTTCTATTCATGGCTCAACCATTCATAATAAGATAAGACTCAATTTTGGTTTCAACGACCCTTTTAAATCTGAGTGTTCCCTGCCGGCACCGCAACGACAGGATGTTTGCCTGCAATATCTAAATTGGACCTTTCTAAAATATTTCTATACTTCGTAGTTAAGTAAAAGTCATTCGCGGGTTCCTTTTTTGAGCTCAAAAAGGGAAAAAAAAATTCCATATTGCTGTAAGCGTAAAAAGAAGAAACAGCAATTTTATATATTTTAGATAGCATGCATCATTTGTCTCTTCTCTCAATATATTAGTTTTAATTTATATTAAAATTAGCTGTTACCCGCCCGCTTCACTGGGTATTTCATGATGTTTTATAAATTTTTGTTGGTTATATATATATATGTGTGTATAAATTTTTGATATTTAAGTCCTAGCATTAAGAATTCGATTGTATTGAAAAATATGTGCCCCTTACGTTCCTCAACGCCACTTGGGGGTCGATTTTCACGAAACGCATTTTGTGGCGTATCTCTATTCTATGAGAGGAATCTGCTTACCAAATTTCAAGACTGTGCGTCTAATAGTTTAAAAATCGGAATAATTATTTATATCTCCCCTTAACCCCCTGCAACACCCCTTGGGGGTCATTTTTCCCAAAACCCATTTTGTAGTGGATATTTACTCCATGAAAGAAACATGTGTACCAATTTTCAAGCAGGTTGGTCAAGTACTTTAAAAACGAAAATATTTATCTATTACGCCCCGCAACGCCACTTGGGGGGGGGGGGTACTTTCCCAAAAACCATCTTGTATCTGATCTCTACTCTATGAAAGGAATCTATCAAATTTAAAGACTGTGCGTCTAATAGTTTAAAAATGGAAATAATTATCTATAACGCCCCCTAAGAACCCGCAATGTCACTTGGGGGTCGATTTTCACCAAACTCATTTTGTAGCGGATCTCTACTCTATGAAAGGAATCTGCTTACCCAATTTCAAGATTGTGCGTTGAGTAATTTAAAAATGGAAACAATTACTTATAAAGCCACTCAACCCCCCGTAACGCCCCTTGCGTTTCGAATTTCGCAAACTCCGTTCTTAGCGGATCTCTACTCCATGAAAGGAACATGTTTAGAAAATTTCAAGTCTGTAAGTCTAATAGTTCCGGAGATATCGTGATTAGTCAGTGAGTGAGTCGCTTTTCTCCTTTATATATATAGATTAAGTTGGAAATGAGCTACTGACAGCATATATCTTACAAGATTTTGCAATGTGTGTGCGAGTTACAATGCAGTAAAAATGAACATTCTTATAATTATTTTGTAAATCTTGCTACGGGGCAAAGTTATTGCACGATGACTCACACACGAATGACCGAACTCATTAAACGTGGGTTTGGAGTTATCAAGCCCCGGTCTCGTAATATATATATATATATATATATATAAAGTAGCATTAATATATTATATTCACGCTTCTTCAATGGCTCGACAGCCCTGGCCTTCTCCAGGCATCCCTACTTTAGGCAACTGATTTCCAATTTTTGACCTTTAAAATTTTAGTCTTTTTCGACACAGTCAATCCATCTTAACGGGGGTCTGCCCCGAGGACGATTTCCCAAGGGCTTTGCCAGAAAGATTTTCTTGCAACAATGATCTTCATTCATTCTAGCCAGATGACAAGCCTATTTAAGTCTTTATAATTTGACAAATTTTACAACATCAGGTTGTTTGTAAATTTTGTAAAGTTCTAAGTTAGATCTTTTCTCCATGATTCATTCACTTGGATCCCACCACAAGAATGCACATCGTAAGATCTTTCTCTAGAAATTTCTCGAAGCTTCCTCATTACGTAAAGTCAATGACCAAGTCTCTGATGCATAAGTCAGGACAGATCTTTTATGTTCATACTAAAGACTAGAAAAGCGAGATGATAGTGGCATAGGATTCCATCCAGGTTAATATGCCCCTTATTACGGAAGAGATGTCGCTTAGGTATAACTAAAGACATACAGTATACCCAAATATAACTGTATGTTTTCAGAAATACAAGTTACACAGTAAGGAATATATACAATATACGTATATTCTTTATCGAGACACTGCATAAGTAATATCCATCGAAGGATTCCATGTAAGTTAATAGGATTTTATAATTCTAAGAGACATCTAAAGCTTTCATGCTTTAAAATTTCAGTTGCTCTATTTCCATTGATTAAATATGTAAGTTTAACTAAAAACAATAAATACTCTTTGTTTTTGTTTGTTAAGCTCAAGAGAATTTATATAACAATTCGTCCTGGAGTTAAATCTTTTCTTCTTTATGTAACATCTCATAGCAGCTTGAGAGATTCATTACAATATTTTTTTATTACATAAAAAAAGATGGTTTTTAAAAGAAAGTTTTGGTTCTAATTTTAGTGATTATACATTAGCCTAACTGAATTAATATAATAAACGTCCCTTGGTGTTAAAGTCTTGCTTTTTCCATATTAGATTGCATAGTAGTTAAATTGCGTTACAGTTATAATCGTTCTCTAAACAGACATTTCTTTACATTCGCATTCTATATATATATATTCATCAGCATTTATTCACATATTGATTTTGAATAAAAGCTACCTATTTTTCAAAATTTTATCAATGTTTAAATATGCATTTACGTTTGTAGAAATCGTAGGACCATGAAGCAATCACGCGATCAAAGTGAAATTTTCCGCAAATGCAAATTAGGGTATGTTATTTAAACAATTTGAAATTAAAAGTCGTAGCCATGCGTGTGCTGAATAGCGCCGCCCTCTGTATAATGGTTCCAATCTTACACAGAGTTCTAGCGAAACGTTTAGTTATTGTCACAGACATGGGGAAAAAAATTGAAGATTAAAATCGAATTTACTGGCTGATACAATGGAAAACAATTTCCAAATTAATAGGCGCCACCATCTCTGATACGACTTTTTACTCTCGGATGATTCATTCGTGTTTTCCCCTCCTCCCTTCACTTTCTCACATTATTCCAACAGAACACTTTGAACTAATTGCTTTCGATGAAAAAGTCAATGTTAAAAATAGTTCTAGCTATTAATAATATTTCTAAAGAAATAATCAGAAATTTCAATCATCTTTGTTTAACAGCATGGTATAAAAATATTTTCTCAGAAAATAAAACCGCAATAATTTTTCCTAAACCAGACAGCTGCCATCCTAATCTCTGCTTCCCATCTTTTGCACTAAGTTTGTCTTTCTTAAAAGATCATATAACAACCTCAATTTTATTTAATATGGTTTTAACAAGGAACTGTCTACCCTTCCTCAACTAATTGAAATAACTTTTGGTTTTCGAAAATATTCAACAGATGCCATCATCTTAGATATCCATAAAGAGTTCGATAAAGTATGGATTTCCGTATAAACTAATAACTCTCTAATCTGTTTGATTTATTCTTATCTCCAAAATAGATCCCTCCATATATCCCAGTGAATAAAACTCTTCTCCCATCATATCAGAATTTGGGTATTCTAAGGTTCCACACTCGGCCGTATCTTTTTTTAACATCTACATCAGAGAAGCACAACCTTTTTAGGATGAGGGGCCAAAAAATTTAATAGGATCATATCGAGGGCCAAAGTATTACGCGATGGCAAATACGTTATAAACTTGAAAGCACTGTTTTATGACAGTACGCATTTATCACAATTATTACTTACTCAGGTACACATTATACAGTTGATAAATGGATGAAACACAAACACTTTCAATAAGATTAAAGTACTTCAGCTCAAAAATAAATTCCTGCTAAAAAGGTGGCAAGTTTGAAATTATATAACAAAGGAAAAGTTTTGCTAACTATACAGAGAACACAATTTAAATTTTGAAGAAAAAAATTAGTACTTAAAATTTGTAAAATTTTATGAGACGGCTGGAACTGAATATTTGAAGTTATTGATTTTACGTAGGGCTTAAGACTTGTTGTGGCAATACGTAGGACAGAAGAAAGGTTCTTATCTGCTATTCTATTTCTTATTTTTGATTTGTTTCAATTCATTAGTGAGAAAGTTTGCTTACAAATGTAAGTGCTGCTAAAGAAAGTGGCGCATACAGCTGCATTTTGCTTTAAGTACGAAACTTCCTAGGGTAAGTTTTTATAAAATTCTAATATCGATTTTTCTTTGAATTGATTTTTGATAACTTCAGAGTTCTGTAAATCAATTAAGGTTAACTGCATACTCTCATCCACTAGATTTATATCAACAGAAAATGGAGAAGAAAAAACATCAATTTTTGTTTGGCACTTTTTTAAATCTAAAAACCGATCATCAAACGCATTGCACAAGATTTGAATTTGTTATTCCTACTGCACATTCATGTGTGGAAATTTTTTTGCCAGGAGGGAAAGTGAGCCAAATTTGTAGTTTTTAGCTGGTTTTGAAACAAACATAATTTTGTTTAAATGCCTTTACGTTATTTATCAATTGAAAAATAAATTGATTCTTTCCTTGTAGCTTTGTGTTTAAGTCATTCAAATGGCCTGTTAAGTCTGTGAGAAAAGCCAAATCACACTGGAAACTTGCTTCTTTTAATTTTCTAGTATTTTTACCAGTCACTTAGAAATGTAACAATTTCATCAAATACTTCCATAAAACGCTTAAGTGCAACTCCTCGGCTGAGTCATCTAACTTATGTGTAACAAAGAATATCAAAAGGCAGATAATCAACATCTTTTAAAAATTCTTTAAATTGCCTATGTTTGAGGACGAATAAAGTTAATTGCTTCAGATACACACTGCATTAAGGTTGCAAATCCTAATTCTTTACCACATAAACTCTCTTGATAAATAATGCAATGAAGCTGCAACAGTTCTACACCACAATGGGCAAGGCGTTCTTTTAGCAGCATAACCATTCCAATTTTCGTGCTAATCATTGAATTTGCTTCATCTGTGCCACTTTACGTTATACTCTTTTGCCACAGCAATCTTGCAACTACATATTAAGTATGTGAAAGTATCATTGTAATATATAAAACAGTATTTATCTTGAAATTTCCAATTTTGAAAATCCCCTTTTCTCTCTCTCATTATCTAAAATATTTTATATGGCTTTATAAATAAATGATGCAAGACTAAAAATGCGAAATAAAAAAAATGTCATATCCATTCTGTGATAACGATTTCAACATTCCCGATCTACTAGCAAAACCACGGGGTTCTTAAAAAGAATGATCATTGCAGCTAAATAGAAGTTAAAAATTATTATTGGTAACGCTCGCCATGAAGAAAAACGTGGGTTCGATAGGTACTTTTGATTGGCTCAGCTTAATTTCGAATCGAGACTATTCCTGCACGCACACGTGAATACGAACTTCTTTGCATCCAGACCATGCGATGGAAGAAATAATGGCTTCCAATGATTACATCCGTGAGCTTCTCCTATACGAAAACTCGTAGATAGCCATAAAGGAAACATATTTAAAAGCCGCGTATTAAATTTTAAAAAAAACAAACTTAATGAACTGTAAAACAATTATTCGCTGTAATACTGTTTTCGTATACGATTTTTCCCTGTTTAATTAAAAAAGGTCAATTCCATATTAGATTACTTTTCTTTTACAATACACATTCGCGGCCAAAATTGACCCGCGGGCCATAGGTTGTGCATCCCTGATCTACATGAATGTCATATTCCTCACACTATCACTTTTATAAATAGGTATATAAACGACACTGTCGTGTTAGCCCAAGTACAAAAACACTAATTCCCTCTCATTTACATCAAGCAAAATACCTCAAAATGCTTAAAGGGTACCTAAATACTAGGAAAATTAAAGTTAACATTGATAAAACAGGAGCGGTTTTCTTCATTAGAAGAAAAAAAGAAACTAATCACTCTCGACACAACACACATCTCGAGTGGTATCCTTGCACTAAAAAAATTAAGTAACTTTGTATAAAAAGCACTTGGAAGTGTAACATTCTACACTTGTGAGAAGATTTCCGTAATCTCTTCCTCTTAGTCGAAAAACTCTACAATGACTCTTTGTAAAAAAGTACTTCTTTATATTAATCCATTTTCCCTCAACCCCCAGTCCTCTCCTATACAAGTATACGAAAATTGGAGCAAAGACAAGTCTTCAATACCATGAAAACCACTCAAAATATACAATACTCACTAATGTACAAGAAACAAAACTAAAAAGCATCAACACTCCTACTTTTTTAATTCATATTCGAAACTCAAAAATTAAATTTTTTAGTCATCTATCTGACACAAATAATGGTAATGTGATTGATTATCTTGAGGATTATGACATTACTCCTAAAACTACAAGGCATAAGTTTCTTCCCCACACCAACAGTCTACCTCGATTTTTCCCCATCTCGTATTCCAAAATTTACATGTGTGGATTCCTTCTTATTTTTAACTAAGGCTTGCATTACGACTTTAAAAATCATCACTCCCAGATCCGATTGCCTGGTTCAAGATTCTTAGCCAGAGCATCCAATGGCGCTAAAAATCTTTGGTCTTTCGAATTATCGAAAACAAATTCTTACCATCAAGGTCTTCCCATCCCCATTCAGATTTTCCATCTCCAACACTAGATACAGTTGCAGACTTTTCCATCCATTTCATTGTTCTGCCCACCGATTGATGTCACACTCATGACCACAATAACTCTTCCTCTCATAAATCAGCACAGAAAGTGAAATATCATTCCAAAGGACTTGAAAACTACAGATACAGGCTAATATATATATAGTTTATTCAATAGACTACCAGTTTATATATTTTGTAACAACACAAGTCACTTGCGAAGTAAATTCAGATTAAAATTCAATGAGTCCTTCACGGCATTGCAATTTTTATGGTCACACTAATTTATGTACATGTATCCAACTAGACTTTCCAAGTCTAAAACTGTTCTCTATATAAGCAAACTTTAAAAACTAAGATGAGAGCAGTATTTAAGTTATTTAAAACCAAAGCAAACTGGATTTGACAGCTTAGTATACAAGATTATATTAAGAATCACACTAAAACCCTTTGAATGTTTCTGAAAAAGTTAATATAAAAACTAGTAGGGGGGAAAAAACAGAAAGATTCGTAGCATGTTTCATAAATATAACGCATTTTTGAACAGTTTTAAAAATGATTCAAAATTAGATTTGCATAGAATTTTTTGAAAAATTATGTTCAAAATTGGATTTGTGCAGAACTTGAGAAATAGTAAATTAATTTTTAAATGTTACTCAGAAATAACAGGTTAAAGTGAAATTAAGCTTTCCTGCCAATTTCAAGTTATATATATTACATAGCTGGGGCCAGAAGGAACATGCATGGAAAGAATTTTACGATTTATACTCAAGAAAAACAGCAAAGTCAGTAGTAACAAACAAGCTTCATATCAAAATTAACAGAACAATAATGAATGGATGGAAAAAGTAAAATACAAGCTCCAAAATTCTTCAAAACAAAAAAAATGCAAATGGGGTTTATTACTTCCATGATGAGGAACGAGAACTAGTCTTCCAGGATCCACAAATAAATCATTGCGAGAATTGTTATCGATCACAACTTATTATTTTTCAAAATAAAACGAGTTTTGTTTCAATTTTAGCACTGCGGAGAGCAGCACAGTGGGTGGAACAAAGGCACACCATTGCCATGATGAAAGTGCTAATGTCCTGAAGTTTTTCCATTGTCAGCGATAGTCAAAAGAGCATTTCTCATGCAATCTTTTTTTCTCACTCTGAAAATTCTTTTTAATATTTAAACACATAACACAATAACCTTGTGTTGAAGGTATAATGTATATAATAGACAATATGTCTAAATCTAAAGGATTCGGAACTTTTTGTTCAAGGTCCAGGAACTGAAAGTTCGATTTCAAGTGAAGTTAATAAAACTATTGCCCACAGAAATTGAGGCAAAATAGTTCCATTTCTGAATCTTCAACGCAAAGGTGAATGCAAAATTGAATAAAAATAAATTATCCAATTAACATCTTAAAGGAAATTAAATTTAAAAATCCTTCGCAATAAGATTTCAAATAACCTTGCACATCAACTAAAACTGAAGGTAGAACACTTTAAAATCAAAACTCAACACAGAAGAAATTTTACATTGATCTTCCTTCAAGTAGCCTATATTCAGCAACTAATTCATATTTGATAGTTCTTGCATTATAATACTAAAAAGAAATTAGCATTTCAACTCTGCAAAGTTAATTTTATAACAAGGCATATAAAGGCAACAAATAAAGAATTTTAATAAGAATCTTACTCTTTTCTTCTCACTCCTCATTAAATTATATATTATAGTTTGAAAAGTTTAGGAAGATTTATGCCAAACGTTTCAAAGCATACATTTCAAGGATTCTTTTATAATTCCATTTGATTCTGCGAAATCAATGTAACTTTACAGGACACAACGAATTACTCTCACAAATTTTTTTAATCGCTTTACCTTCCTCTATTTTTATTATAAATAGAGATTTGAAGGATTACATACATATTTGTTAAACCTTAAATATTTCATGCAATTCTATACATCTGCTCCGACTTACCAGTGCGTCATAGTGAGCAGAGGTTATTACAGGCCAATCACCAATGTGAAGGCTGCGAAAAAGACACCATGCTGGAGCCTTGAAAGGTCCGATAGTGGGTGTGATCTAGTCTTCATACAGTTTCTCCTTTAGTCTCTTTAAGGCTGTCTTTGCCAAATGTACACGAGCCCAAACTAAATGCAAAGCACATTTTTAGACAGAAAAACGTCTCAACTTTCAAGCAAATTGGCAACATTGTAATTCATACATCTGTTTATAAAACTGTTTTTAAAATGTTCCATAAATATTTTTATTTTAATACGTGAAGGGATAGCTCATTTAACGATAAGGTATAGGAGAAAAATGTAAAAACACATTTTAGACCAGAAAAAAATTGATTTGGATATAGACAAGTATGATAAAATATGCTGCTCTATTGAATAGTAAACCCAGAATATAATATTAATGTTTCAGTCCTTTTATATCTGAAGAGATATTCCAAATTGGGGTTTATTCTTTAACATTAAGCGAACACGACCTTAAAAGATGGAATAAGTCATACTTTCAAAGGAACACGCATGATGCAGAATCATTTCTATTGGACGCAGCCAAGATTACAATTTGACCTAGTTGCCTCTTGCGAGGTGAAGTCAGATTGACATGGAAACTATGCCTGCTTGACCAAAGGGAGCTCAAAGGTAGACTTGCCCACACAATCGAGTGTCAGCATTGTGGTATTCTGGGTACTTTCCCACAAGAAACTGACCATGGGAAAGTCATTAGTTGACCAACAGGAAATTTGTCCTTTAGTGTAATTTTTTGCTAATAGTTTTATTTTAAGCCAAATTTATTAATCTGAATATGAATTTACGACTTTTACATTAAATAAACTTTAAAATAGAAACTTAAGAGAATTATGTGAAAGAGTTAAATTAAAAGGAATTATATACTTGTATAATTTGCATATTTTTGTTAAAGATAGTACCTTTACTATTCTATTTCCAATAAAACAATGATAAACAAATGCATCACTATTTAATTAAAAATTCACACATGCAAAGAGTTCAATAAAATGTTTCAAAAATTCTTTTAATAATAAAAATTTGTATAGATTAATTTTTACATAATTCAAGATGAGTGTAAATCAAAGCATTTTAATTGGTGTCCAACTTCTCTATTATTTATATATGCACACACAACTAATTGTAATACAATTTGCAATCCAATATAAAAAGACACTCCGAAGGTAAAAAATTCTCATTCAGAAAAAAAGAAACTGCTATACAAAAAAAAAAATTTTATTACAAAAACACTTAAGGGGTCCCACAAAATTCAATTTAGAATGAACAGATGATCAGAATGCCTAGCATATTTGTTCAATTAATATGTTACAGAATAAACATGATTGATGCTTAATTCAAACTATGCACATTGAAATAGTTCCTAGATTATGATGTTAACCTATAGCTCTTCCTTGGACTTCTTTTTGCCTGATCTATCATAACCTCTGAGTTCATTAGTAGCATGCTTAGCAATGTAGTTAATGAAGTCCTTAATTTCTCGACCACCCTGTAAAGAAAAATTGTTTTGAAAAAAATTCAAGAATTTAAATATATATAACAATTTTAATAGAAATTTTTAGCTACTGCCATTTCCAAGATTCATAACACAAATTAAACCCAATGCTTCAACTACATCCCATAAAAATTTAATTATGAAAGTTAAAAAACATGCAAGCTTCTCTTCCCTCCCACATCAGTCCTTTTTCAAAGTAAGCGAACTACACAGAGTTTAATTTTGTACAGTATTTAATGCTTAGCTTAGAGCATATGCTTTACAGTAAAAAAAATCCTTTAAAGTAGATTCAAAATCTACAACTATCTATTAAAGAAAAAAAATTTACCCCTAAACAGAACCACTCAATACTGCCAATGCCCTCATCTTAAACTTTAATACAGGATTTGATTGTGTCTAAGTTTAAGATTTCTGCAAAATTTAATACGAGGTGTTCAAACTAAGGGCATGTTTAATGTTAAATTTCTCCAAATTTAAGAAATCTGGAACATTACCAAAAGCACTTTTCTATACCCTCTATAATAGATCTAATTGATTTATTCCTGCACAGCTTAGGATGTGCACTGAAATATTTTATTATAAAACTATGCTTAAAATTTCACAATTAGAATGGCTTTTACCCACATAGAATTTCATAGCAGCAATGAAAGAGTTATTTTTTTTTTGGTGGGAGAACATTCGAAATTTTGTAATCACAGCCTACAATATAGTTGTGGTTGCAAAAAGACTAATTCCACCCATGCCTACAACAAACTTAATGCACCTTCAAAATAATCCATTACAATTCAGTCAAAGATACCCAACTTCATTCAACAAGTTATATTTTCAAAGACAAAAGGTCATACACACTTATTACATTCCTCCCCCAGTGCAGGTTTATCCATTAGGCACTTGGCCCAGATAAACCAGATTTATAACCTTATGTTACCCACCCAGATTTATATCTGGGTATGCGACTAGATTTTCTGGTTATAAAATTCAATTCTCCAGTACCAAGGGGGCCTGTAGATCTGCGCCCAGGGCCCGAAATGAGCTTAAAATCAGCATTGCCCCCCCCCCAAATATACACTTCTAGTTATGGTTAAATTTGAAATAAATATTTCTAGTACTGTCTCTTTAGGCATTTGTAATCATTTAGCATCTGAAAAGTTCCATTCCACTTGTGGGTAACAATGAGCTAAAAAATATCGATGCCTCTTTACATTAACAGATCATGTCACTCAACTAGCAACCAAATCCAATAAGTTTCTAAATAACAGCAATGCATAAAGCTTATAAGATACTATTATTCCCAATATTAAAACATTTAATAAAAACTTAAGACTTCATATTTTCCCTAAATTCTTCCTTTACAATTCTTATAACATTTTTCTATTTAAATCTTTAATTTTAGGATCCAACCTGCATAGAAGTTATATCAGAAGTAAAGTGATATAACTTCCTGATATAGCTTCTTCCTCCCTAAGCCATAAGATTGAACCTGCATGAAATAGAAGTAATTTCATGCAGGTTCAATCTTATGGCTTAGGGAGGAAGAAAAAAATTTACACAACATTAACCTTGCTTTTTTCCCCGAATCTAAATGGTGCTCCTTTTTATCCAGAAAGCTAACCTTACATTTTCATAGACTAACAATACAAATTCTATTCTGCCATAGAAACAGACCACAAGATACTACCTTGATTAGACACAAGAGAATGGAGATAAGTTATAAACTAAAAATAATCTTTAGGGGGAAACAAGGATGGGAGGGAGGAATAATTAGCTTTTAAAATTCACATTTCATAATTAGCACGTTAAAGTAGATATAAGTATTATTTTCTTACTTCATATTTCTTGGGACTAGTCTTGTGCGTCTTTGGTACCCAGTACAGTGTAGGGAATCTAAAACACGAGGGGGGAATTAGAATAGCATTTTATAAACTTCAAACTAAAATTCCTTTGTTAAACATTGATGCAACAAACTTAAAAAATTGAACAATTTCTATATATAGAAATAGATTAAGTAAGGAGCTTTATAAAACTAATATATGTTCCATCAATTAGCAAGAATATTTTTTGTTGATTTAAGATCTGCCACAAACAGTTTTTTTTAAACTGTAAACAGACTCCAAGGAGGTATGGAGGCATGAAAGAAAAGCACTTCTGTTTAAAGTACTGTCCTTTTTAATTGAGGAGAGAGCTATAAGAATGCTTTTGAATAAAACTGAAAACACAAGGATTTAAATAAACTTAAAACTATAGCCGCATGACACAAGGAAACATTCCGCGAAAAAGATGGGTAATGGCTAATTAATCTATGTGAGCAATATTCATATTTTACTAAAATTATTTGTACAACAAATTTTAATTGGAATTCTAAAACTAATTTGCGTAACTAAATAAATTTTATACATAATTTATAGCTTTTCAGTATATATTTACTACATTTTACATTACTACCAGAGATATAAAAAAAAACCAATTTGTTATAGTTGCATGAATTACAATTTTTTAATTTTTTTTACAATATTGTTACCTAGAACATTTAGACTTCTTTTAATGTGTGTGACATACTTGTATAATAGGCTTTCTTTAATATTGGGCAATTAATTTTAAAATTCTGATTACTTTGAAGACTGAAGATATGAATTTTCCATCTTATATTTCAACAGTTTGTGATGAATAACAGAAATTCATCTCATTAGCCAAGATGCCAACCATTACAGAATGCATTAAACGCTTTATCATTAGAAATTACCTAGTAATAAAGCAGAATTTCCAAGTTTAACATGTTAAGTAGCAACCATTTTAAAAATATAATGGTCAATATTCCATAATCATTCTATCTATGCAAAATTTAAAAATAGTCAACAGTTGGAAAAATAAGACTGGAATTCTCTCTCGTCTTCAAAGTGTTAAATATTTGCAACTAAATGCGCACTTGAGCTTATTTATTTTCATTGTCTGTAATAAAGACCAACAATTATTTTGATTTGCATGTATTTATTAAACTGCCTCTTAAAGAAAATACTCACAAAAGGTTAACGCTGTTTATTAATTTGAAAGAATTATTAAGGAAGAATAGATGAATAACAAAACTACAATTAAAAGAAATTAATATCAAATTAGCTTCAAGCTAGAGATTATACATCTCTGTAATAATTACATCGAATTAATCAAGTCTATAATAACAGGTTTTCACCACTTTATTTAATTAACTTACAGTAAAATATTCAATCAACTTCACTTGCAATTTATCACAAAGAAACACAACAGAACTAAAATTTATACTTTATAATCTTAAAAGTAGAACAACGAAAATACACTAAATTTGTAAGAAGAATCAACAATAGCCTAGAAAAATTACAAAAATTTATCAAATCAAAGAATTTAAAAATCCTACTGAAATGAACACAAATTAAAATAGAAGGAATTCATTGCTTTATACCAGTAGTCTTCAAATAGTTCCACATTAAGCGGGTCTATGTTCCATGTCACAATACGAAAAATAACAATATGTACAAATGGATTCGCCCATAAGTTTGTATTGTTGAGGTTCAGTCATACCCTTATTAATATTGAAATGGACATGTATAATAACTTTATTTTGCAATACTTTTAAAATTTTTATTATAATATAAAAGAATATTAAAATGTTTCATCCCCCCTTTAGAAATAGACTTCCAACCAGATTGTGAATATTCTACTGTTTTCTATATCGTTCTAGAGATACTCCATATCTTTGTTAGTACAACGCCTTGCAGTAAACAGTTTCTAATAGGAAATAATATTTTTGCTACGTGGGAAAACTTATCTGAAGGAAAAGGAACATATCACCCATTGATATTAAAATCAAAATTTACGCAAGAATAGCTTCTAAATTTTAGGATGAAAATTCATGCAAAATACACAGGATTCCTCCCACAGCTATAAACATTTTAATGTCATTCAGAATATTGTGTTAGAGTGAGATATTTCTCAATGTAACAAAGTATAAAAACAAATTAAACTCCTAATATCCAATGTGATTGCATTTCATCTCGAAAGACCCAAGAGCTCGACAGTTTAAGTAAAAAATACTAGCATATATCCCAGTTACTGAATACAATGCATGGTTAGGTGACACTTTAATCAAATTATTAATGAATAAATTATATTAAAAATTAGATTATAATTTAATACAATATTTTTTTTAAAGTGCTTATAACAAGTTGATCTACTTTAAGTATTATTTTGAGATATATTCTTTGAAGTATGTATATAGAATGAGGTTCCACAAAAGCACCTTTAATTTCGAGGGGTTCCGTGAGTTAAGTTTGAAGACCACTGCTTTACATTATGTTTTTAATCTCAAGATCCAAACATTCAGATATCTAATTACTTATATTTTCCTCAGAAATAAACTTTACATAAGACAAAGAATGAAAAGTCTTTATATCTACTATAATCAAGATATTAAGCATAAGTAAAGGACAAGATAAATTTTAAATGATTTTTAATTTTTAAAAAAAAATTGCAACAAACTTTATTAGACAAAAACCAGAAATAGTTTAAACTTTAATATATTTTGAACAAAGGGAAAAAAAGAAATTTAGAACTTTCAAAGTACAATCTACTTCAATAATATCCAAAAATTACAAATAAGTAGAATAAATGCTCAAAAAAAAAAAAAACTTATTAATTTGATATAAACTAAGTAAAGATTTCCTGTGGTTCAGATACACGCTTCTTTCCCTAAATTACAGAATATAGACTTGTACAGCAAAGTTATTAAAGAAACTAAAATCATAACACTTTGAACTTACCCATGAACTTCAAAATTAGGAGGAACATCATTTGCAGTTGCATCCATTTTGACAATTTCTACATCTTCATCTTCCAACTGCATGATAAATTCAAATTAATGAGAAAGCTTTCAACATAAACATTTCAATGAAATACTTCAGAGTTGGAATTTCTCAAGAACATCATTTAAAGATTATATTAAAATTCCCTCAACAGGTTAAGAATAGATAAGACATGCTAATCCTACAACATTAATTCTTTATATTAAAAATAAAACTAATTAAATTAAAGAGAGCTCATGTCAGGCTTCTAAAAAACATTAAGTTTAATGTTATACTATTGAGTAGTAATTTTTAGTGAGTTAATCATCACTCATAAAACAATGGCTAAAAATTTCAAAATCTTAAAGCAAAAAACTCGCCTTTGTTCCAAGTTCTTCATAAGTAGGGGCCAATTTTTTACAATGACCGCACCATGGAGCATAAAATTCAATTAAGATATCCTTGTCATTATCCATTACAAGTTCCTGGAAATTTTGTGCTACAGCCACCTGCAAGATTTTTAATATAGCATGGTTTATATTAAAAAGTTAATAAATATACAAAAAAGTAAGGAATTTATAAGATTAACTAGATAAGAATTATCAAGATAGAACAGACATTAACAATTTTAAAAGTACACATTGATTATGTGAATACCAATATTGTTTTAAACTTCATATTTATGTTAAATTCATAAATTCTATATTTGGGTCAAGCTGGAACTAATTTCCATTGCATGCAAAAAGTGTTATATATTCTACATTCAACCGATTTAAGATTAAATTTGTCATTTTTGCGTAAAGGTAATTTCTTTTATTCTAAAGAATGAAAAAATGGAATTAAGAAAAAAAATTTTGCAAATTATTCACCCCCCTCCTTCCAAATTTCTAAAAAATTTATAAAGCTATAAAACTAATACATTTCAGAAAGTTAGGACATTACAGTCACAAGCATTATTGTAATGCTGGCAACTGGCTAGACAATTCAAATTCAATAACATCAGAAATCTGAGTGGTAGAAGAAAAAAAGTATGAACTAAACAACTTATTAACAAATCAAGAAAAAGAAGCGATAGGAGATTGGTGTGATCCAGGTTAAATAATCAATGCAGGTGAAAACACCCTTAAGCAACATAGAAAACAATATACAGGTAAACATTTCTTTATTCATGTATTTTAACATGAATACATCTCTTCTGGTATTTATAAATATTCATTTAATTTCTAGCATAACAGAGCTAGATCCAAGAGCATAATCACCAAGTGTTAATTGCGTGCAATTTGAAAGAAGCTTATAACAACAAGAATGCACAAGCTAGTTCTCAATAATCATTTATAAAAATCCAACAAAAAACTATTCGAGAGGTTACAGATAAAACTGACCTTTCAAATAAACCAAAGTATAACATGAATGTTTAACATTAAACTTTGATTCAACACAAAGGCCATCAACATCAAACCTTGTAATTTTAAAACATAGTCAAAGGATGACACAAGCTGCAACCCTCTCCAACATCACAACTTTAAATTGCCGAGTTTTAAGGTGAATTAGCTTCTTAATATGGAATTTTGTAACATCAGCTGCCAAACCTATGACTTAAACTGCCCTTTGTTGGCGACCATTACCCCTCAGCTACTGTATGAGAATCAAGTTAACAAAACAAGAAGTAAGGCAATGTTTGTCATATCTAGTCTAGATTACTGCCTTTAGTAGCAATAAGAATTACCAGCTGCCTAAAATTAGCATGCAACTAGCAGAGGTATTAACTATCAATAATGTCACCAATATACACACACAGTCAACTCTCGCTAATTCAAACATTCGATAGTTTGAAGTATATGCTCAGTCTCTAGAAAAACTTTTGATATTTCAAACCAAAACAATACGTTTGGGTATACTTAATAATTTGAAGTAAAATCTGTGGCTAGTCAGATTATAATTCGAAGTTATCTTATAAAACACTCGACAACTCAAACACTCACTATCATGTAGAGTACTGTAGCAAACAGATTGGAGCTTGCAGATTTTGTGTTGATTTGTTGCTGCATGTCTCACCTGTAACATAGCCCCTTTGATGACCATTTGCCTGCTATCCCTTAGTGTTTTCCAGTCCATCAGGTGAAAATACACTTTTATTGCTTTCCTTCTTCAAGTGGACAATAGACCAACTGCACCTGTTGTCAACCGTCCATATCTTTTGTTTAACATGTGGCCTTGCTACATATGTGCTCAGAAAGGATGGTCTACTATTGTGAAGAAGAGATGCATAGAATTGTGTGTGAATGTTTTTTAATACAGGACTTAACTTCTGTATAATATTTATATTATATGTACTTTTCAGAAATACTTTAAAAGTTTTTATACATTTGTACAATTGTTTTATTATATAATTTTAAATTTAAATGTGTTAGGAAAAAAAATTCTCTTCGTGTATTTTGCGAGTTTTTTTCTACCTTCTTGATTTCGAAGCTTTCCATTGGTCCCTCCAACTTCGAATAATCGAGAGTCTACTGTATATATAGACTACTGCCAAGATACATAATATGAAAAGTATATGCAGAAATTGAATAATAACAAATTTTTTTCCATTTAATATATAACATTACTGCAGTTTAATAAAAAATTAACTATAATTTAAAACATTAAATACAACCAAGCTCAATTGGAGAAACATGTTCACAGAATTAAAAAGCACCATTTTAAGTTATATTCAACTACTTAGATCACAATAGATTAAAATAATTTACCTTAACAGGGCCATCATTTTTCTCTGGTAATGGTTCAGATTTTAAATGAGGTTCCAGACTGCCATCCAAGAATTTCTTCACAAAATTTTCAAAGTTCTCAACACTACAAAGATAAATAGAGGCAAACTTATAATATTCTATCCTAGATATCTTAACTGAATATCTACATATTTTCCCAATAAATAGTAAAATTACCCCCCCCCCCCAAGGCTCTGAAAAGTTTCAACCCAAATACAGTCTCCATTTCTCTCAATGTATTAATTTGATTTATTACCTCAAAGGGTGATATTTGGCCAAGTTATACTAGACACTAATTTATAAGTAACCAAGTATTTCATGTTACAAATGCATATCCATGTTCTAGATGCAAAGCAAATGGAGGATAAGTAACTGGATCACATAAAAGAATAAAAATAAAGATGGCCAAGAAATTTCTGAGGCAATTTTAAAGACATTACCCCCCCCCCTCCAGTTTGGTAAATACAGAATACTAAATTATAATTCAACCCAATAAAGTTCTATACTATCATTTGCTGCCTTTAATTATATATTCATAAACACTAATGATATACATCTTAAGAACTGCTACTCCAACACAAGCAATGATAAAATCCAGATATAAAAACTTAACCAATAATTAATATAAATCCTAACAAGTAAAACAAATTTACGAGGGCAAAAATAAATACAACTCATTCACACAACATATAATTTTATTTTCTTTCTGTAAAACAAATCTTGACATGTGTGTTAAAGTACGATGATTTAAAATAAAAAAGTTTTAGCAGACTTTAAAGATACTTCTATTCTTCTGTAAACATAAAAGTTACGTAAAATATCAATGGTTTGTGTGAAAGGGACAGTCCATGTAAAAGATAATTATATACAAAAGTCTAGTTTTATTGATGCCATTCTCAAAGCTACACTACGGCTACTGACAACCATTCTCTTAATTTTGAACCTCAGTCAAAGACAACACCTGAGCAGACATCCTGCTTTTCAAACTTCTATACTTAGTCAACATAAATCTGTTGAGGCTCAAAGTCCTTACCATTCAACATCTTTTTACCTATAGGTTTGTGTTCCTAGAGGTAAAAATGTAATTTAATCGACCTTTAAACTAATGAACATATAATCTTGAAATATTATAATCAGAATCCTTTCATGGATTAAAGATCCCCAAGTAATGTGTTTTGTGAAAATTGACCCCAGGCGGCGTTGCAGATAATTGTTTAGATTTTTAATTTATTAGACGCAGTCTTGGAATTTGGCAAGTAGATTCCTTTCATAGAGTAGAGATTCGCTACAAAATGGCTTTTGTGCAAACAGACCCCTAAGTGGCCTTGCGGAGTTCAAGGGACGACATAATTATTCCTATTTTTAAACTAAGAGATGTACAGTCTTGAAATTTGGTAAGCAGATTTCTTTCGTAGAACAGAGAACTGCTAGAAAATGGATTAATCGAAAATCAACCACCAAAGTTCATTTTGGGAGATTAAGGGGCATAATAGATAAATTTCCGTTTTTAAACTATTAGATCTACCTGCTTGAAAATTCGTAGGTATGTTTCTTTCATGGAATAGAGTTCCTCTAACAAAGAATATAACGAAAATCGACCCCCCCCCCCCAAGGAGGGTTGAGAGGGGGCAAGAGGAGTTATAGAAAAAAAATTCCTTTTGAATTGTAAGACCCACATACTTGAAATTTGTTAAGCAAGTTTCTTTTGCTGAATAGGGATCCACCAAGAATGTATTTTACGGAAATCAACTCCTGGGGGGAACAGGGGATTACTGGGGCATACCGACAAAAAAATTCCCGTTTTCAAACTACAAGGACTATAATAATGAAATTTGGATTTCATTTTTCTTTTGTTGAATTTAAATCCACCAAGAAAGGTTATTGAAAAAGTCTCTCAACGGGATTACAGGGGTATTGATAGTAAAAATTAAGTTTTTTTTCTGTTGGATTTAGACTTGAAATTTGGCTTGCATGTTCATTTTACGGAGTAGAGATCCACCGAAAACTGATTTTACGGGAATCCACTTTGTTATAGGGTTATGAAAGTGCAAACATCATTCTATACTTCAATTTTAAAGATTTTTAGGAAATACAAATTAGAGTAGTACTTCCCCCTCACCCTTTTTTATCAAGAGGCAACATTTACAGGTATAAGTATTTTTTTCTATACAATCCAATTCTTAATGCTAGGACTTGATATATATATATATAAACAGTATATATTTACTAAACATCATGAAATACCCAGGAAAGCAAGCAAGTAACAGCTAGTATTATATATAATTGTATAGTAATTGTTACAAGATTTATTATATATTGTGTATAATATTACTATTAGTAAATATTTTTTAGATTACATTGATATTCATTTTTTATTTATCTTTGTTATTTTCAATATCTTCCTATATTCATTTGAAATACATTTTACTGCATTTCAAAAGTTTGTGAAAATTATTTTCCTGGCGATCTCTTACCGCTATGCCACCATCTTTGATCCCATTCCAAAGATATGTGCTACTTGGCGCATAGACCCAGGATATTGAACTACCAAAAATTGGCATTATCAAATTTAACAAGTCATCATGCGCCTCTGCTACAACTCAATTGTGCCACGTGTGCAACAGATTGGCCACCCCTGGGTTAAACGCCTTCAATTTACATATCAAAAACCAACCTGAATTCTTCCTTCATGTTAAACTTTTGATTTGCTTCATTCCTGGCTGCAACAATAGGCTTATCTTTTGAAGCTTTCAAACCAAAATCTTCAACTTCAGCAGAGAATTTATCTTTGTTACTGATGGCAAAGTTAACTTGACCTTTGTAATTCTGAGCCACTTTCATGATTCTATTTCTCCAGTAGTTTGTACCTAAATACAAATTTTTATTATATAAATTAACAGAACAAAGGAAAAAAGTCACAAATGAAAAAAAATTTAAATATTAACTTTTATATGATTTTACTATCTCAAAAGAAAAACACCCTTAAAAAATATTTGATAACACAATGTGCTTCACAAATCCAATTTTACAAAAATCCATAAGTTTAATAATCCCCAAGACAAACTTTTAAAAATACTACAGGTGTACACGCATTGAACAAAAACCTTTTAGCAATGAATTTAAGCAGAATGACAATATCAGAAAGTCATTTTAGCAAGAAAAAAAAGATAATCTGTTTTATCCTTTTTAATCACTTTATACATAGATCAAAAAATATACAGCTAATAAATTCTACTCTAGATTATAAATGTAAGATTAGAAAATTCAAAATGAATAAATGTCATTACTGCAAAAGATTAATTAAATCAAAAGTACATTATAAGGATCTAAAAAGAATCTATTTATACATGTTGACTCAATGTGTAGCAGTATATGGTATACTAACATAATGTCTATCCAAAAAGAATTCCACACCCACCAAATCATATTCTCCTGCATTAGAAGAATGATAGCAACTCCCAGGCTTCTCTAAATGGAAACTTGACAAGAATCACTATTTATAATGAACCTAGCAGTGAAAAGTAACCCTCCCCCTCTTAATTTGACTAAGATGCATGTTCTTTGCTCTATAAAATACACTGGTGTGCAAAAATTAAGGACGAGACTGTTTTTTCAATATAACTTTGTACAAAAGCATTCCAAATCAACACATTTAATACCGTAAGATCCCCAATACGAAAGGACACTAGTAATGTAAGCAACACTTACTAAAAGAGAAATCAGAGGGATAAAAAGAAGCTTTATTGAAAAAGTAGCATGGAGCGCAATGCAACTGAAGGCCAAAACATCCCTGTGACGGGTGTCCAGTAAGAAATATCCGGTCTTTAGTAGGGGATATGATCTCCCCTGACTGCTAGGCAGGTTTCACAGCGTCTGCCCATGCTGAGAATGAGGGTGTCAATGAGTTGTTGAGGCATTGCTGCCCATTCGTCTTGCAGCGCCAATCGAAGCTCCGGAATCGTTACTGGTGGTAAGGTACGAGCTGCCAAGCGTCTGCCTAGAAAATCCCATACATGCTCGATGGGATTGAGATCCGGAGATCGTGCCGGCCAATCCATACGTTCAATATCCTCACTCTCTAAGAGCTGTTCGGCAGCTACTGTACGATGACATGGTGCATTGTCGTCCATGAAAAGGAACTGCGGACCCATAGCGCCTCTAAAAAGACGCACATATGGAAGAAGAATCTAGTTACAATAACGGGTCCCGTTGACTGAACCTGCGTCGAAGATGTGAAGGTCTGTACGACTACCAAGCACGATGCCTCCCCAAACGAGAACACCGCCACTTCCATACCAGTCCCTTTCAATGATGTTCGAGGGATGATTGCGGCTTCCCCGCTCTCTCCAGATGAGTATGCGATGAGAATCGCTACTCAGACTGAATCTGCTCTCATCTGTAAAGAGTACTCGTCCCCATTCATTGTCTCTCCAATTCCGGTATTCCCGGCACCACAGAGAACGCCTTCTCCGATGGGCAGGCGTTAGATGTACACACCGTACAGGGCGTCGTGCAAACAGACCACCCCCGTGCAGTCTTCTGGCCACGGTAAAACGCGATATCGGTCGTCCAGTCGCCTGTGTCGTATGTCTAGCGATTTCTCCCGCTGTCTGCCGCCTGTTTCTTCTGGCCTGTAAGGCAATATACCGATCATCTGCGGGTGTGGTTCCTCGTGGAAGACCACTACTGAACCCCCATATAGCTGTTCCTGTAGTTTGAAACTGTCTCCAAAGTCGTGAAACGATGCTGTGAGCAAATCCGAACTCTGCAGCCACACTTGTCACACTGTGACCTTCCTCCAACTTCCCAATGATTCGACCTCGGGTAAAAGCATCCAGATGTCGTCCAACAGATTGATTATTCGCCATTTCTCGCTGAGGCAGCAACTCTGTGATTTTAACTGCTATACGGTGTGCAATCTCTTTGCCAGAAATACTAATCTTACACCGACAACATGCTTTACTACTCGGACACTCCCCCATTACGTCTACCTGCATATCTGCACATGTGCTACCGTACGTCACCTCACTTAATCTCCTGATTGGTCTTTCTGTCCGCTCTGCCTCTTCGTTCAGCTGATATGCTAATTTTTCAACTTCGTCCTTAATTTTTGCACACTAGTGTAGAGCTCTTTTCTGTGATGGGTTTAAAGGGATACATGCCACTGGCCCTTGGGAATTAAAGCTTTTCAGCTAAGTGTATAATCAGTTTACCTAGAAATTTGTCTTACTAGTGGCAGCAGCATAGACCTAAGCAAGCTCCTTAACAGTCATGTCTCTGCGATGCTTTTGTCTTCAAATATTGATTTTCCCCCATAGGTGTTGCAGTTTTTGGTCAACCTTGTCCAGGTCTTCAAAAACACCAGTTGTTTGAAATTGTTTCCACAGTCTGAATATATATCACCATTTGAGAGACATTTAGTTTTCGAGCTACTTTTGCTCGAGACATCCCACCCTCAATCCACCCAACGGCTCTCCATTTCAAGTCATCTAAACTATTGCGGGAACTCGTTAACAAAATTAACATAAATTTGTAATTATTACAGAGCTATACACAAGTTTAAACACAAAATTCAAAAGCTCTTTGAAAAGGGTTAACATTTCACTTAAAACTGCTATAAAAAACTTATCAGTCAAAACTCACAAAATTTGGGTATGCTTTGTTTTGCTCACTTTATATACAAATATTTTTTAAAAAGGTAGATTTCTTGAAATAGGAAATTTGCATTTAATGTTAATTTTTGACACCAGTGAACAACTTTAGTCTGGTATGAAGAGTATAGACAAGTCTTACCTTTCACATTCTTTACATAATCAACATCAAAATATGCAATAATTAGAGGAGATTTGAAATCTTCATGATTATCATGTGTTCTGTGCCCTACAAGACCATGGCTATAAAAGAAACAGATAATTAACAAACCATCTCTAAATATAAAAGTCATAGCAAGTGTAAATGCAAATTCACAATTTAATGTGCATACTTCATAAAATTTATTCCTCTCCCCTACAACTAAATCAAATTCTTTGAACAAATTTAAATGTTATACCTGAATATCAAATAAAATTTCTCTTTAACCATTTGTCTGTTTTAAAATGAAAATTCAAAACACCTGGGCATTAGAAATTACAATATTTTAAACTGAAGTAATGCATTAAGAAATTTCTTCAACTACAAAAGATCTGTTAAACTTTCATAACTATCAATATAGGTTTATTTTAATTTGTAGAGATGAAATGTACTTCCAATTTAGACAAAACTCCAATTTAAAAAAAAAAAAAAAAGAGGGCAGAATGTCAGAACAAGGGCCAAAAGTAGAGAAAGATTAAGAAAGCACCCAAAGAACAATATCTAAAAAATAAGATATCAAACTATTTTGTACTATACCTTACAGTAGACTTTTAATACAAATAAAATCTAACAAAATCATTCAATCAATAAGAGAATCTCTTTCATGTTAATTTATCAAGATAAACACAAGATTCAGTTGGATCTGTACTACAGTTTTTACTAATTATACAAAGATTTAAAATCAAAAGTCAAAGACAAAATGAAATTTAAAGATTGCTCATTATTAAAACTTAAAGTTTTTGAGTACGAAAAATATATAAAAAAACATTTAAATTTCAATATTCATTATCTTTTAAGCATGTAAATTAATTTAATATACTAAAAGAGAAAAAATTATGGCCCTTAATATATTTTACAAGAACTTTAAAAAGTCTGTTTCAATTTCATACATTCTTTGAAAATTAACTTTAATAAAATTATCTGGTCAAATGTAGCCTTAAAGATCTTGCAATTTCAAAAGGAAACCCAATGTCAAAGATAACTTAATTTTTTACCTAATAAATTGTACTCCAACACCCATGCAAAAGCAATATACCTTTCAGAACTAAATATAATTATATTAAACTTAATATATTGACCTCCAAAAGTTAAAAGTCTTGCATCAAATTTGAAATTAAGATAAAAGAAATTAAGAATAGCAATTTAAATAATAAATTTTACATAAACTTTAAAATCAACTACTATTTATTTTATTTTTTCTCCCTACAAGTTGATGTTTAACAAAGAATGTGATCTCCATTTTCATGAATAAAATCAAATAAGGAGCATTGGCAATAACTTTCTATAGTTAAGTTTGCAAGGTACCAAAATTGAAAGAAATGCCTATACATAAAGAACCCATCTTGCTTAACCCATGAAGAAAACTTAAACATAAGGCAGCTACTTAACCACCAAGAATACTCCATTAAGAAGGAGATCAAGCCAGCCATTTTACTTGCTTCTAACTTTCCTCTTTAACATATAGCATGAGGAAGAATTACTTTTATATTGGCAAGCAAATATTATACAAATGGTACAATGGGCATATTGTACATGTATATGTTTGTGTCTGGCAAAGATTTCCCATTATTTCTTTCAAAACTAAATTTGTCAAGTATCTTCATTAGAGTGTAAATTAAAATTTAAATGTGAAAATGTAGCTATTAATTTATTGCAGTTTTACTGAATGACAATTCCTCTAAAATTCACGAAAATACTGCTATATATGCAAGCTCATAGCAAAACATACCCAAAATGTTGCACAATGCTATTTCAACTTGATGATGCCTACCATTATCCATTAGGAACAATTGCCAATAGTACGTGGAATATGGATTCCCTCCCAATCGTTTACAGTTCAAATTACGATTCCACTAGATCAGCCTATAATCTTAAATATTCTCAAAATGCATCAAGTGGAATTATTAGCAATGCATTCTCAATCAATACAAGGACTACTAACAACAAATCTGTAAATTTAAACTGATAAAAAATAAGAATACCCAAACTAGTACCCAATACCGTACCACGAGGACTCGTCCATCCTCAAGAGATTTAACAATCATTCCTAAACATGGCAAAGATTTCAAAATAAGCCAGGACTAAAATTCTATATTGGTACGTCACTTCAAGATTTTTTAAAAATCTTGCAAATACAGCACTAAAGTTTGGCTTTCAAATGCTTAAGTCATTTTGAAGTATGAAACAAGATGTTACTGCATACAAAAATCTGAAAATATCACTGATGCAAAGAAATACACGTCAAATTTCACAGAAAAGTATAAAGACAATGAGAAAAATCAACCATAAGAACATTACATGGATTTTCTTTCTGTGTTAACCAGTTTATCTTCAAAAAAGAATATTCATTATATCACAGTTAAACTTGTGGACAATAATCAGTCGAGTGATAAAAAGAATGAGATGTTTACCATGAAAATAAGGCATATTTCCTCTTTCTATGTTTTTATTTTCAAAACATTTTTTTTTATCAGTTCTTTCACCACAGTGAAAAGTATTGTCAGCTTTATTATGGCTGCTTACTGATGAAAATTCCAATTTAGTGTTAAAAAAATGAAATGGAATATTTGCTCAGCACCCTACTACTTTCAAACTTACTGCACACACTACTCTGATTATACTTTTTAATGCTTCCTTTTTGTTCAGGAGGAGAAAATTAAATTTTCTTCAAGCAAGATATTCAATTCTTTTTTTTTTCCATATTGAAAAATTAGAGTTTAAAGCAAGAAAGAACAGAATGAATATTAAATGCCGTTTCTCCCTCCTAAGCAAAACAGAAAAATAGTTCAGTAGAAGTTATAGGTATCACTTTGGTGAACTCCCCCCCCCCCCCGATATTAAATAATTTGTTGTTAAAGGATATACACACGATGAGATAGCCCAGAACTTGACGAAGAGATAACAAGACCATTGCTATTTTATTTGAGTAATATATTCTATTACTCCCCCCCCCCTCCCAAAAAAACTAGTTTTGCATTGATGAAGGATATAATTCAACTTGTAGAGTTCATAATTGTAAAAATGAATGTGCACTGTTTTTGTGTGGCAATGATTTGGAGAACAGCGGTTTTATAGGCTGAAGAAATCTTGAAGAAATGTAATCCCACAAATATCTGAAACAAGACTTCAATATTGAATTTTTAAATTCATATCTATTCTAAAGTCTTCATGTTATACTACACGATACATTAAAATATCTGGTAGTGTTGGATTTTGAGAATATCCTTCAGATTCCATCACAAATCCAGTAAGCATCTTATACTTGACCAAAAATATCCAAATATCAACTGAAGGTCAATAAGTTAAAAAAGGAGGAAAGCCTGTTCAAGTTATAAAATATTGACATTTTCTTCAGATTGTGATACATTCACACCACTACAATTGATGACTGTTATGGACATTTTATATATACAAGTTTAGTGAAATTATACAAGGTCATTCTCCCTTATCTAAGTTATAGTGAACGTGAAAAAATTAGTGAATAACTTTTAAGAGCTCAATAAATTATGAATTGTACTATAAAAAAATTTCACACTTACAATTCTTATATTTATAAGACAATACTTAAAAATCACTATTTTCCCATACATCCATTGCTCTCCTTCCAAAACATTTTAACAATCCATTTAGAAAATAAGAACTGTAAATATTTTATACTTTTTTCTCCCACACAATAAATTTTTTAACTTTAAACTTAAATTTATGACATTTTTTTACTCTTAATAAAAACAAAATTAATGAAAATACAGATAAATAAAATACTTTAAATAAATTATTCAACTTACTAATTATCTTTAATAAATTCAGTAATTTCACTCTTTTCAACAGCACCAGTAAATTTTACTTCTTTAGGTTCAAATTTACTCCAGAATTTCTTTGGACGGAATAAAACAACATCACTAGAAAATTTGATTTGAAGATTAATATACTTTATATGAAGAAAAGATTAATGTTTATATAAACATAAGTAAAAACTTCCAATATTTTTAGTTAAAAAAAAAGATCAAGACTAAGACAACATAATAGCTTAGGAAAACATCTATAATTATTATATTCTATACACAGTAATTTAAAAAATAAATTTGTCAAAATAATTCAAACTCCATCTCATTTCCAATATAAAATGAAAGGTAAACTTAATTTTTTTTTAGATATAACTTGTCATTTCATCTTGATTAGAAATTCAAAGTTTTAAATGGATTGTGATAAACAGAAGTATTAATGATGCAAGAAGAAAATTTTCAAATGCTGACAAGTAAACAACTTCAAAAAATTAGCATCTTTCTTGTATTTAGAAAAATTTAATAACTTCAAAATTATCAATTTAAAATAAAAAAACCTTCGAGGCAAGACAGCTAGAATATCAAGGAGATATTAAAATCACAGGATTGATAGTCGAAAATATCAATGACATATTAATAAAACTAAAGATTTCAGGTCAATTCTATGCTCTATTTTCAGATTATTTTTACAATTCCAATAGGAGAAATATTAAAATATAAATCACATACACCGTGTCAGAAAAAGAATGCACCCTATTTATTTTTTTGAGGCACCTACTGAGTAGAGAGTGATGAAAATTAGCCTAAAAGCTACTAGATACCCCAAGTTTTAAAATATCCTCCTTTCCTGTGTGCACAAAATTGTCAACATGATATCTACCAAACCACAGAGGGAATTTTGTGCTGTGGAACATGTAAAAACAATGTCTGCCATCACAGTTCAAAGCATTGAGTTATTGCCATTTGAGTCGATCCAATGGGCAATAACTTATTAAACATTGGCATACACAACTAATGAAAGGTTGTCTATGCAAAGGCAAAAGCACTGGGTGACTGTATAGGGACAATCTTTTTAGTCACAGCGCAATTCGACTTTAAGCATCCTTAGTTTCTCCTCTCCCAAGACTTTCATTTCAAAAATAATCAAGAAACTAATTAAAAAAATTAACCTTTAATGGATAAAATATAAACCAAGATATATACACAAAGAAAAAATAGTTTAAGAATTAACTTACTCTGAATATCCATATTTGTCCAAAATGTCTTTGCTCGATGTATGAGCAAAAGACACCGATTCCCTCAGTTTATCAGCCGCTTTCAAGAATTCCTCTTTTAGTTTGCTCGATTCATCGGAGAAATATCCTGAAAAACACATTTAAAAAATTTAGTAGACACCTCATCAAGATATATTTAGCACTATAATTCATCACAACAAAAAATACAAGTTTTTAACCATATAAAATGAAAGACATTTTTAATCCCTTAACTACCGATTAAAAGCAACACTACTTGCTCTCCAGTGTCATTGGTTTTTTTTTTACAGACACCCATTTGCGATGTATTGGAAGGGGAGATGCAAATAAGCAAATTTCTCCGAAATAAGTAAATCCCCCCCTTTGCAAATACCACAATATTGTGCATTCCAAAGCCTTCACAATAGTTTTACTGATAGCAGCACAAAAAAAAAAACAATCATACTTTGGAAGGACAAGGACATGCATCCAGGGAAACTCAACGTACCGGTTCAACAAGACATGCACACCGGTAGCATTTCCACAGGAGTTAATATACATGTAACTTGTTTATCTTCATAGATAATCATTTAAAAGTCATAGTTATAAAATAAACCATTAAAACAAATCTTCATAAGACATTAACAAAACTAAAAAACTTTGTTTCATTTAATTAGAGGCATTTCCTTAACTTGTTGGTTTTATATTAATGTAGTTACAAGATATTAAGAGACTTTAATTCAAATTAAATGTGCACAGTCTACCTTTTTATTAAATATCATTAAAATGGATTATGTAATTAAATATTTTTACATCTAAATTTAAAATAAATGAGTCACTAAATCACTTTATTTTAAAGGTTAAACATTTAAAATTAAAATCTTCATGCAACCAGTCAAAAATTATACAGATAATATTAACATGCAAACTTCAGACCCAATTCAATTTTAAGTAATGTAACATCTTAATATAAATTTAAGTACATTACCAATCACAATGACATCATCTTTCAATGCTTTTTCAGCATCTTCTAGAGTTTGAAGTTCTTTTGAACTTGGTCCAACTTGAGCTTTCATGTATTTAATGATACCATCTAAAATAATTAAATTAAAATTTAGAAAAATCTGTTAAAAAATATTTAAAAAAATTAAGATTATGTACAAGAAAACATACCTGCATCACGTGGACCATTATATTCAGAAGAAAATTCTCCACTCCTAAATATCTTCAAAGTAGGATAACCACTTACACCATATTTTGAACAAGTTTCTTTACCATCATCAGATGTACAATCAACCTAGACAAGATAAACTTATTACTTGTATATTTAGATTCTCTTTTCTTATTACAAATATATCAAAATCTATTATCAGATGCAGTAGTTATATATATATATATCACACACACATTAAAATTTCATAAACTAAAATCAGTTTAGAGAGTTAATATTGAACAGTTCATAAATTGAATGTTTCCAAAAAACTTTACTAGTACAAAACTTGTATATAAAACTAAGGTTTACAATACATAAACAATAAAACCATAAATTCAATAAATATTCCGCCTCCCATTAGAATTTTTACATATTAGTTTAAAATCAAATATGCATGATAAGATTAATACTTTCAATAAAAAAAAAACTTTGAATAATTAAGTTGTGTTTCTTTAGCTTCCAGAAGTTTTAATGATAAAAAATACGAGATTAAAATCATTTTACCACTTGAATTTTAGAAGGGATCCCATTTTAACCTACACCTTAATCACCAACTTGGGACATTACCATGATATTGAATAGAAAACAAACACAGAAAAATGAGCTGCTATTTGCTTCTCTTCCTTATTGAAGTGTAGGAAAAATAAGATTATACTAAATTTTTAATTAAAGTAATATTTTATGAATTCCTGTAAAAGTAAACAAACTGCAGTCAACTCTCGCTAATTCAAACCTTTGATAATATGAACCTCTTCCAAATTCAAAGTACATGCTCAGCCCCTAGAAAAACTGTTGATATTTTGAACTCAAACAATACATTTTGGTACATCAATATTTCGAAGTAAAATGCGTGGCCGGCCAGAATACAACACATGATAATTCAAAGTGATCCAATAAAACTCGACAATTCAAACATTCAATATTATGTAGTGTCCTGTAGCAAACATATTGGAGCCTACAAGTTTTTTGTGTTGTATTGTCTCTGCTAATCTCCCTTGCAACAGAGCCCCTTTGATGACCATCCGAGTTGACTCCGATAACTCGGACAGAAGCTTAAGTGTCACTAAACAAACTACACAACTTTTCTCCCATCAAAACCATGATGGGGACATTTCTCAAGTATCATTTATTCTAGAACAATCTATTGACAAAGTTAGATTGAATGCCATAAAACAAAAAAGATGGACTTTTGACGAAAAATAATTATGTACAGTAAGCATTCTTTTAATACATAAATATATTCTTTTAATACAGGATTAACTTCTGTTTAATATTTATACTATGTAATACATGTACTTTTTAAGAATACTTTAAAATAAATTTATACACATGTATAATTGTTTTATTACATAGTTTAAAATTTAAATGTTAGAAAAAAAAATTTCCTTCATGTATTTTGGGAGTTTTTCCCTAACCACTTGAAAATTCTT
>BMAO01039315.1:14839-68188 GCA_019973975.1 Trichonephila clavata | reverse complement strand
TATGTATAAATTATTGATATCTAATTCCTGCATTAAGAATTCGATTGTATTGAAAAATATACTTATACCTATAACTGTCGCCTGTTGATAAAAAAAGGGGGCAGAACTCATCTAATTTGTGTTTTCTAAAAATCTCTAAAATTGAAGCATAGAATGATGTTTGCTCTTTCGTAACCCAAAAACCAAGTGGATTCTCGCAAAACCAATTTTCGGTGGATCTCTACTCCATAAATTGAACATGCAAGCCGAATTTCTAGTCTAAATCTAACAGAAAAAAAACAAAAGTTTTACTATCAATATCCCCGTAATCCCGTTGAGAGCCGTTTTCCAAAATAACCGCTCTTAGCGGATTTCAACTCAACAAAAGAAAAATGCAAACCAAATTTCATTATTATAGTTCTTGTAGCTCGAAAAAAGTAATTTTTTTCGTCAATACGTACCAGTAACCCCCTGCCCCCCCACACTTGATTTACTTAAAATACATTCTTAGTGGATCCCTATTCAACAAAAGAAACATGCTTAACAAATTTCAAGTATATGGGTCTAACAATTAAAAACAGGAATTTTTTTCTGTAACTCCTCTTGACCCCTCGCAACCCTCCTTGGGGGTCAATTTTCGTTTTACTCTTTGTTAGAGGAACTCTATTCCATGAAAGGAACATGCCTACCAATTTTCAAGCAGGATGATCAAATAGTTTAAAATGGAAATATTTATCAATTACGCCTCTTAATCTCCCGAAATGAACTTAGTAGTTCATATTCGCGAAACCCATTTTGTAGCGGTTCTCTACTTTACGAAAGGAATCTGCTTATCAAATTTCATGACTGTACGTCTAATAGTTTAAAATGGGGATAATTATCTACAACGCCACTTGAGCCCCCGCAACGCCACTTCTGGGTCTGTTTTCACAAAACCAATTTTGTAGGGGAATTGCACACTATGAAGGAATCTGCTTAGCAAAATTTGAAGACTGTGCGTCCAATAAATTAAAATGAAAAAAAAATTATCAATAACGCCCTTTGAACCCCGCAGCGCGGCCTAGGGGTCGATTTTCACAAAACACATTTTGTAGTATATCTCTATCCTGTGAGAGGAATCTGCTTACCAAATTTCAAACTGTGGGTCTAATAGTTTAAAAATAGAAATAATTATTTATATCTGCCCTTAACACCCCTTGGGGGTCAATTTTTCCCAAACCTGTTTTGTAGCGGATATTTACTCCATGAAAGAAACATTCCTACCAATTTTCAAGCAGGGAGGTGAAGTAGTTTAAAAACGAAAATATTTATCTAGTACGCCACTAAATCCCCCGCAACGCCATTTAGAGGTCTGTTTTCACAAAACCTTCTTATAGCTGATCTCTACTCTATAAAAGAAATCTACTTATCAAATATAAAGACTGTGCGTCTAATAGTTTAAAAATGGAAATAATTATCTATAACGCCCCTTAAGTCCCGCAACGCCACTTGAGGGCAATTTTCACGAAACCCATTTTGTAGCGTATCTCTACCCTATGAGAGGAATGTACTTACTAAGTTTCAAGACTGTACGTCTAATAACTTAAAAATCGGAATTTCTAACGCCCCTTAAACCCCCACCCCCGCAAACAATTGCTGCTAATTTGAAATTACAAACAGACACTTCAATTTTATTTATTTGTATAGATATAGATTGGTATTATAATAACTATTGTTTAAATGTGACTAAAAATGTAAATAAAAAAAAGAGAAAGGATTAAAACGTATCAATTTTTTGTTTCTTGCATTGCCTTTTGCTTATGAAGCCTTGATTTATTATTTTTAAAAGTGCATCCGAAACAGCCGATGCTCTACTTAACTGAACAGTGAGATAACTATCATAAAAAAAAATTATGGCACGTGTCAGCGTATTATCATGTGCGCGTAACACTATTATGTCTCATGAAGGCCATCGGTCGCCAGTAACCAAAACAACGACTTCATTAGCTCAGCTTGGCGTTCAATTTGGCGTTCATCTTGGCATTCAGTTTCACGTTCACCCGTATAGTTCCCGTTCCCGTAAGAATACGGGAATAAAATATAGCCTATGTTACTCCCCGTTAATGTAGCTTTCCATTAGTGAAAGAATTTTTAAAATCGCACCAGCCGTTTCCGAGATTAGCCGGAACAGACAGACAGACAGACAAAAATTTTAAAAATTGGTTTTTTGTTATGAGTACCGTATATACTTTTAGTGCATTAAGTAAAAAGCTGCTAATTTGAAATTACAAACAGACACTTCAATTTTATTTATTTGTATAGATTTCGCTTATTCAATTTTATGTGAACGCAGGAAAAAACACGAAAAATACTTTTTGAACTTTACGTAGAAATTTCTTCACTAAATTCCGACGTATTTCTTTATAATTGCATAGTTAATTTCGGCTTATATTTGATTCAAATTATTTTATGATAGATCGATTTTTAATGCGTATTTACATTCTTATAAAAACTTTGCTTCGTTTATATATCTGATTTTCCCCTTATGATGTGCAGGAAATTTTTTATCTTTAATCATTTCAACTGTTCAGATAAATCAATTGAGGAAGAAAATATTGTTGTTCTCAGTATAACTATAGATCTATGTCAAGCGGTAGTCTATCAAGATAGCTTTGATTCTACGCTGCATTGTGTCAATGGAACAAACTGCTTCTTCAAAAAGTTTTCTAGGAAGACCACACCTCTAAGCCCCGATACTGTTGAACCACTTTGACGAGATGCCTCCAATAAATGTCAAAAGTAAATCATTCCCTTTTCCGAGAAGAAGGCAATCAGAATCTCTGTCTCCACCTTTTAATCTTTGGAATCTCTCGCAGCCCTAAATCAGGGATCGGCAGCACATAATTGCTTATTTCACAGCCAAATCTTGAAAAGTGACTTACTTTAAGGTTTAGGTGATTTAAACATCCCTAATAGAATTATTAGCCCTCATAACTCATTTGGAATTATCCAATTAATATTATACACATATTGCTGCAATGAACATAAAATAATTTCGCTAAAAAAATGTTTTTTTCCCCTTCTTTCTTTTAAACCTAGAAGCGATTTATAAAGGTCTATATTTTGTTTTTATAAATGTTAATCTTAGGGTACATAGCGATCTCAGTAAGGAAGTTTTTAATTTGTTTTTTTAGCCAAAATCTTATCAGGTATATATATATGCTGACAATGTTTTAAATTGATCGATTGGGTCATGGAGCAGCACAGGTTTCTAATTTTACTAATTTCATAGTATTCAATTGTTATTTTATGCATTTTTTATATTAAGCAAATTTTTTAAACATTTCTTTATTTTATTGCTGATCAATAAACTGAATCCAATAGTTAGATATTAAAAAAAAAAAAAAAAACCCGAAATTTCGGAGATATTTATCGGAAAAATTTTAATAAATAAGGTGTTGTTTGAATTATTTTTTATAATCATCAGACAAATCTTTGAAAAACATGCCCAGTTTTTCCAAAATTTTTATTAAATCCCGTCAGAATTTATTAAAAAATGTACAACTCTTTCTAATATGAGATTGTTGTGATCGTTCCTGAGTTTCTCTCAATTTACTATCAAGCAAATTTTGTCTTGTTACACACATCCGAGCCTGTTTTGTATTTCGTTTTACATATGTTTCATTACTGAAATTAATAAATGCATTTCTTTCATTCATCTCACAATAATTGAAATGTATCATTAGAATACTAAACTATATTATTGCGAATCTTTTATTTTGCAGCAATATCTTCTTAAATTTCAAATAAAACCCTTCCAAGATTAATAGTTCTACGGAATTTCATCATTTTACTAAAATAAAATATTAGTATAATAATATAAAATTATTTTAATACATTTTTTTAAAAATCAAAGTGACGTGATTGTCAAAAAGATCACCAAAGAAAAATAGAACTCTTTATGCAAGTTTGAATAAGTAATAGTAGCAATTGAGACAGAGACATTAACAAACTTTTTTACGAGGTCCAATAAAAAGCTATCTTTCTATTTTAATGCGACTGATTTAATCTATCGATGTAAGATCGCTATTTGTTATGTGAAGGCTCAATTCATCAATTAGCTGCAGGTTTTATATATTTCTGAAAGTCTTCAAAACTTAGCACACCTGGAAAATTATTTTTTAAATAGTAATACAAAAGTATAAATCGCGAAAATATTGAAGTATTAATAGTACTAAAAAAATTAATATTTGTTAAGCTGAGTATCAAGCATTATAAAAATAACTAGCAAAACCAAGAACTAAGTTATATTTTTATCTGAAAACCCTCTTAGGATTCTAGTATAATTTATGTGGTTGAAGGAAACAATTTTGATGAACTTAGCTACAACAGAATCATTTATAATAGAAAGTAGCAAAGAAATAATTGACTTACATAATATTTCTAGGATTTCAAAACTAAATGAATACTTTATACCTTTTTTTTTTTAAAAAAGAAATACAGTTTCCTAATTTTCTTTAAAAAAACATGTACTGCTGAACGTTTTTTTCTTAAATGTATTTATGTTGTATGTAAATGTGAAAATTTTAATATAAATAACTATGCAGCTAATGATTGTTTACTTATGGAACTTGTAAAAATTATGAAAAATCAACTATACAAGGTTTTTCGATTTAAGAAAAATTTATTACTTGTACCGCTTTGACATAAGATGGAATGCACTACCCTTTAAGCTACTTTACTGCACAAACCATTGTATTTTTCAAATGGTTTTGGATTATGCCTACTGTATTAAAAAGTGTTGTGTAACTAATATTGTTGACAGTCTTAAAAAAAGTAGACAATTGATTGCTTTTAAAACTAAATAAAATATTAACTTATATTGCATTTCCCATCATATAAATATTACTTACTAATTAATTACATTACACAATCTTTAATGCTTTAGAAAGTCTTTCACAACTGTGATGCAATTATAATGTATGTCACCACAGCTGAAAATCCCATCTAGCACTTTTTAAGATCAAAAAGTCATTCAAGTCTTTCAGATATGTAAGAATATTTACTTCATTCATCTGGTTGATACACAGAACGCATATAAAGCAACCTGAAAAACTATAACTATTTAAAGTATTTATAAAACAAATAGTATATCCAAAACTGGTCCATTACTGGACAAAAAAATAAATAAATCCTTATTAGTACATCTATACCATAAAAAAGGCAATCACATTATATCATTACTTTCACTACCACTTTCCTCATCACCCATGAAATATAACATATGAATGAAATACCTGTTTCTAAATAGGCAAGGCAGATTTTCAAGGTCTATTCCTGTATAACAAATAGCACAAATATTATCAAAATGATGAATCAGTTATTATTAAGAATTATTTACACATAAGTTAAAACATATTACTTACTTTAGTATATACTTTTGCTTGTATCGATAGCAAGCATTAACATCACCTGATTCTATATATTTTATATTAAACACTTACCTGCAAAAAGTATACATGTATTTTCTAAATTTGTATGTTCCAAAAGTATAAATCAATTTTTTGCCTAAAATTTTATTATTAATAATGAATGATATAAAAAATTATCAGATTCCCATCACTTTCCAAAATTTGTGTGGTAACATTCAACTGCAATGGAATCTCTATCCTGCATGATTTTTAAATTATATGCTTCTAATATACTGTCATAAAGCCATTTGTGACAAAAATTTGGTTATTTTGGATAATTACTTACCTCCTCATCTGATATAAAAATACACAACTTTACCCCATAAAAACATAGCTAAATGTCTTGGAAAACATAAAACAACTCCACTACAAGAATATATCAGGTGTTAAAGATACAGTTAAGTTTTTTTGCAAATAGTTTTTGAATTGAGTAATGCTGACTAGCCTGAGCTTGAATGTTTTCTTTCTTGACAACTAAAAAAAGAACATTCCAGAGTTTTCCTTTTTATTTTTATATCCCTAATAGTTGGCTTAAATATATACTGCTAGTTTAAATGCTGATTGGGAGGTAGGTACATGAGGTCAGGTAAATAATTCTTTAGAAATTACTTTTTACCTTTCATTTACTGAATTGCATGTTGAAACAATTGTTCCTGAACTATTTTACCTTGCAATAAACAATTTAATACTACAAGTAGAAGTTCAGTCTCCTGGTTTTTCTTATGTCATTACATATTTCTTTGGCGGAAGACCCCACGCCACACTTTCTATCTGAGATATGGAAAGAAGTATATTCAACGTTTTCAACAACATGGAATCTCTCAAACAATTTAAGAATGAACTTAATATGTTTACATGGTGCATGATTATCTGAGCATTCACATGTATACCAAGCTGAACATGATAATTTTACACACCTGTAATTGCATTTATCATACACACACACACAACCTCTTTCTGAAATGCTTCCATAATCTTTTTAACTACATAAAATACATCTCCATTAGTCTGCAATTTTACAAACCAAGAATTTGTTGCCTGGTCATAAATATCTGTCAGTAATCTTTAATTCATTTTGAAATGGAGATAGGTTGTGAGGATATAAACTGGGGAGAGTATCATTTAAAATTCTATAATGTGCTAAATATGTGTCATGCTGTATTTTCAACAAACTATCTGCTTGACAGTTAAATTTTCATTTTAAAATAATTGGACACTCATGTATTGTGAAAAGATTAACAATATATATTTTTATCAGTATTGACATGCAGAAGTAGATGATGTAACTTATACTTTTAGTAGGCTGAATTACAATAATTATCATCAAAATATTTATTGAAATCAGGCTTTCTATCAGTCGATGCAATTTTAAAATTTTCCATTATTTGTTTACATCTTATTGAACTTATTCCTTCCAAAAGAGCTACTAGAGAAATTTCCCTTCGTTTTCAAAATTGGAAAACAAGATCATTTAATCATTTCTTCCAAGTGCATTGAAGGTGCTAATTGCAAAGCCAAACACTATTCCGAAATATGTTTTAAAAGCATGTGAAACTGTTTGGTCATCATTGGCCATAATGCAATTAATTTTTAACTGGGCACCCTTTCTCTCAGAATGTTGAAACACAATACATATTTCCTGTATTTAATTTATTAGTAATAACATGAGCAACAGAGTAAAGCATTCCTCATTAGTCAAGTACAATTAAACTTAGTAAACAGAAAATATGCGAAGTCAATTCACAGTATTTTAAACCATACACAATATTTTAGAAGTTTTTCAACATTTCTTTTTTTCTCTCAACTTATTGTCAACCTTTTGTTTAAAAACTATTAAGTAATGGGCTCAAGTGTAGTATGGGGGAGGGGCCTTTGGATTTGGCGATTTTTATATAGATATCTAAATGAGATAACGAATTCATTCTTTCTTCCAGACACATATTGGTAAGGGAAATAGCTTGGCGCGATTGATTTTGGTTGCCAAAAGAAATTGACATCTCCAAGGGCCCCCCTATACTACACTTTAACCGAGTAATGTTTTTAGCAAGTCTTAAAACCATATTAACCACTTCTCATTTCCTATTAACTGAATACATATTCTAATACTGAAGATTTTTCAATACCCATTTCAAGATTTGCTTTAATGATCTCTATACAAGTTTTATAAACCAGTTGAAATGCTTGATTATGCTTTGAAAAATATATTACACTGATCCCTTAATAGTCTTTATAAAGAGTGAATCCACCAAGATATTCCATTAATAATTGGAATATAGAATCTTTGATATTTCTACAACTAGTTTTTCTTTTATATGTCTAGGAAGCTTCACATGTTAGCAAATGTGTTAAATATCTACATCTACAATTTCACTCATAATATGGAAAAGGTTAAGGGAAAGTTAAATCTAAACATATTGTATAGATCTTTACATGTGACTCGTATAAAATTTTTTGCTATAGATAATACATTCTAATAATGATTTTTTTAACTTTAATTAAATAAATGTATTTTCTTTTTTAGAATAGTGTTATTACCTTTGGTTGGATCCTAGCAGGGCACCCTTCTTTTACAAGAACACCTCCAGAAAATTTGTATTTCCTATTATTATTCTCACAATCATTTAAAAAATTTAGCCAAACAATTTACCTCATATATTTACGCTAATTTTTCATAACAATCAATAGAACTTTCGATTCAACGACAAGAAAAAGTTTTACACTCACGAGATCGGACAAGTGGGCAATCACACAGCAGGAACTAAAAAAATAATTAATCTCTTCAATGATAAATACCTGGAAATTTTAAAACGGATTATTAAAACATTATAAATAATCAAAGCATAAAATTTTTACATTCACGTGATCGGAGAATCGAGCTATCACACGGCAGAAACTAGAAAGTCGATGAACGGAAAATGTTAATTATATCAAATCAAAGCACAAAATAAAAAAAATACAATATAAAAAGAGCAAAATAATAATAATTCAAAATTATGAATCAAAGTTTCTAGTTGTTCACATAAGTTAGAAATTCCATAAATCAGCAAATATGTTAAAATGATGGAAAACTTAACAAGAAATTAATACAATATAAAAACTGCAAAAAAATTTAACAATTAAACATTACAATTCAAAATTATAAAATACCTAATCAATAAATCTCGCCGCTAGAATTTCATATACGAACCTTTCAGCACGAGCGCTATAGCAAGAATGATTTTAGTAGGTTCAATTAAGCCAACGATGAACTTGGCGATTTTCAAAAAGAGGCCAAAAATATCAAAGTAACCCATCCTTGTTTGTAGATTATAGGAATAGGTGCCTCCAACGAAATTGAGCATTACACGTCTGGTCTTGTTTGTTCCTTTTATCTGTCTATATCGAAGGAACACTAGGGCTATAAAAGTTCAATTTACTCAGCTTCCATAAATGGTTTTTACAATAGTTGCTATTTTTATTGGTTAAAATAATTTTAGAAATAATTTCGGATTCATATTTCATGAAAATATTTAGTTATTTAAAGACAATTTTTTTGTTATTTTTATCCAATATAACACTAAAGTGAAATGGCAGTAACGTGTTTGATTTGTTAGTAAACAAGTAAATTTTTAGTTATTTTTAACCGGCATGTAATATATTCAAATATATCTAACAATTCACATTTAAATTTATTGTTTTTATCTATTTATAAAGGAATTTTAAATTTTGCATTATGGCTACTCCTACAGATAATACTGAGGTTATTCGTATGCTGCGAGATGTTAAAAATTCAATATGGAAATCTCTTACTCCAATGAGGGTAACAGAACATAATTTTAGTGATTATATTTCAAGTGTAAGTGGCAGTAAACATTTGAACACACCGAATATCGCAACAAAGTTAAATTTCAGTGGTCTTGATGATACTCAAGTCTCCGACTCGGCGATGTCCAGAACATTAGAAAGCCCAGGTAATCGCAAGTTCTCTGTACATACACAAAAAAATTGCGTGATTGGTTTGATAGTTTAACACTCAGACCTTTTTGAAACTTTTGAGAAGCTACGATATAATTATTGAATCTAAAAATTTTCAAAGTTCATGGCGAAGGAACTTTTTGCAAAGGAAAATATTATTATTTCTGAAGTAGAATTAATATTATTTGGGCACGAACTGTCCAATTTGTTTCTGTTGTTGCTCAATTTTTTTATTGCTAATTTGTTATAGAGGATCTACAAGTATGAATATCGCTAAAATTTTTGGCACCGATTTCTTTTGCTAATAAATATCAATGCCGCGTATAGTAGAGTTGTTAACCATAATTTGCTGCTAATCCCCCATAAAATTCTATTAAACCAGAAAGATTTTGTGTTGCAGTTCCACCAAAAATAATTTTTTGGTTGGATCCTACATTTGTGCATACATTGATTTATTACTAAATAGTCAAATGACTGTCCTATGTGGAAATCCAATCCAATAAAATGTGTTGTTGATGCAATGTGGTTAAATTTTTTTCAGGGCATCAAACCATAATTTTTTTTATTCTGCCAAAAATAATGGTTGGTTTTCGGTTCAGTTCAGAATGAATAATTTTATTTTATGTATATTCTTATTTATACTAAAATATAATTCTATCATTAACAAAAATGTAATGCCTGGCTGATTACAAAAATGTATTTGGGCTTGGGGCCCAAAACCTGACTTTGCAGGGGGGAGAGGTATTCTCCATTACACTACTGTAAGTTGGCCATAGTAATTAAATGACTGAAGATATATTGATACATAATAAACTGATATTTTTTTTGGTTCAATTCTGTTTCAAAGCCCTGATTTTTTCCGCCATTGTCAATGGTGTGAACTCAGTCAGAATTTAATCTAATTTTTAATTTTTATATTTGATTTATAACTCAAATGCTAAAATTTAAAAAATTGAAACTAAGTATATGTAAAACACGTGCAAAATTCTGTTAACCAGTTTCACCAAACCAGAAAAATATTGCCAGGTAATGCAATATTCCTCCAATAATATATTTTGATTGGTATAAGCAAGAATTGCACCAACTTTCAAACAGCGTTGACAGAATTTTATACATGTATCATAAAAATTACATTTCTTAAGCTAATTACTATTAAAACTTAATTTAAAATTGTCTTGGAGACAAGACATTGAAAGAAGTGTTTATATGTTTTACATTAGCTTTTGTGAGATAACCTGCTTTCTACAAGCCTTTTCGATTTTCAGTAGATAGTTGAATGAGTACTTTTCTCTATGCCAGCCACTGTTGGTGAGAAAATTCAATTAAAAGGGCACCTTAATACTAATAACTGAATACTATTCATTTTACTAAGTTTCTAGTAAAAATCACATGGAGAACTATGGAAAATGGTTGTAGTTACTAATGAATCATATGGTTTTAATAAGCTGCATTTGGTGCTTTATTGCTTATGCTTAGTGAACTAAAAAGTACCTTTGAGCTACTTTTTAAAAATTTACTAGTCATTTATTTCCAATTCATTGAGGAAATATAATCATATAATCAGAATAAAAAAAAATCAGAAATTCATATTTCCTCAGTGACAAGTTATTGATGTTTAAATGAAACAAAAGTTTTTCATATGTTAAATTCATCCAGTAGAACTGTTCATCCTCTGTATCATTTTTTGTTTTTTGTTTTTGTTTGTTCTTCTGGATTCTGGGGTTTTAAAAAAAAAATTTTTTTTTTAAAGATTTAAAATGAACCATGTTCTCTATTTCCTAAAATGAAAATTCCTCTGAAAAAAGAAATGAAGCAGTTTTGTTTTACTTCAAAGGAAAATTATTAAAGAGTTGTCATGTTGTTTTTCATGTTTCTAAATGGCTTTGTGTAATGTTCAATGCAGAACAATTTGTCAATTAATATTTTGCTCTAATGATGCTTAAAAATTAGGCCTTTCTATTTATTGTATAAATGAAATGAAATTATGAGTACTTATGTTAATATATAACATAATTTTGATTAATTTTTAATGAGCCATATAATTTGGCTAATTGTAAATACTAAATTATGATCATACTAAAAATTCTTATAAAATAATTTCTTAGAATGAATTTGCAAATTTATCTAGTTTCAAAAATTTTATCTGCAAGTTAAAAAGCATTTTCGAACAGTGAACAATTTGCAAAATATAAAAGTAAGTGCTGATTTTTAATTGTTTAAATGTGTTGTGAATAGCAACAATTTATACATGTTATTTGGAACATATGTAAAATCCCATTGACTTTGAAAGTTTGCATAATTTTAGTTAAGCATACAAGATTAAAAATACATTATTTGTGGTGACAAATATTGTACCCATCCTGTGTTAATATTTTTCTGGTATGGTAAAAATAATGGAAATGATTTTACATATGTGCCATTAATTTATATGAATTTGGAATTTTTTTAAAAATACAATTGCTAATTGAATAGTACAAGTACTTGGGTCATACAGAAACAATTAACACTACCTTTTTCATGTTGTAATGACAGCAAAATGCCAAAATATAGACACCAGAACATATATGTAGTCCAGACAAGCTATACAGAATGCATAGATGGTGCTATTAACTAGTGATTGTATAAAGAGAGTGACTTTTTTTTGTTTGTTAATATTGCAAACATAAACAGAAAAGATGGAAGGTAGTTATATAACATGGCCACCAATGAATAGTATGATTTTTGTAGCAAAGAGTTTTTCTGGAGGTGATATCCATTGTTGTTAGACAAATCACCATTAAGGTGAACTGTTTTCCATGGAAAGCCTCAACAGTGAATAGGCAACTGCAGTAAAAAATGTGAGAACAGGATGACCTTTTTAGCATTTCATATGCCAAATGGGGATGCTAAATCATTTATAATAAGCAGCGCATAATATCTGATGAGTTGCGAAATGAAACTAGGCTTGAGTGAGAAATGTTGCAGTTAATTGTTTGTAACTATTTAGAGTGAGAGAAAGGGTGTTCATGCTGTAGGAATAGCTTGCATTGACAAATTATCAGGAGTAATGTGCACACAAAGAATGCTTTTGTTAAAAATGGGTTTAAGACTATAAATATACTTTCAGTTAAAGTAACAAACATGATGGTTGTGATAGATTTAATCATAATTTGGAAATAGTGTAGTTACTCTTTTTCATTTACTTAATTTGTAATAGCATAAACTCCAAAAACTGGTATTTGATGGCATTTGAAATAAGGTCCTGTAATATAACCTTAAGTTTGTTTCAAACCTTAAGTTTAACCTTAAGCTTGTTTTTTTAGTATAATTCAAATCTATAAGTTTGAATTATAATATAGTTACATTTATATGCTGATTGACCATTCATATATTTGAATTTTGGTTATGATATTTTATTTTGAATGCACATATATATGATGTGCAAATAATGTTACAGTAACTTATCAGTGACTTATGTAAATTCTTAAAACAGTTGGCTTACTTCATTTCAAACAAAATTTTTGTTCACTATAAATATGAAAACATTTTGTAACATCACATTTTTCTCAGAGGGTCATGATAGATTAGTTTTTTTTAATGATGAGGTTTTAATTGAATGTTTTATTGCACTTCATTATGCTTAAATATAGAGTAATATTTTATTTTGTGGTATTTACGTGTTTTACCTTTGACTAACTTTAGAAAATCAAAAGACGTTGCTAATTAAAAAATTGTAATCATATCTTGTCATTACTATTGTGTTCTAACATGTGCAAGAACAGTTTCTACTATTGGCTACATATATTGGCTTTTGGGGATATATTTTGATTTTATGAAATTGATCAATGGTATAATACATACCTACTTTGTGTACCTGTCCTGCAACCTTACTAACTGTATTTATTTTTATAGAATCCCTAAAAAGGAAATTATTATATACATCAGCTGAATTGCAAGCTAGCAAAGCAAAAATTCAGGAACGAGAATCAATGATAAGTGTTTTGGAACCTGCAAGTAAAAAACTACGAGTTAGCTTAGAAAATGAATTGGAAAGATATAAAAGACAAGTTGAGGTAATTCTTTTAAATGGGTAACAAATATGTTACAAATTAGTAGTTAAGTTTGTTAACAAATTAAATATGTGATCTTTTAAAGAAACAAATTTTGGGAACTAATTTGTTATCAGTATGCTGGGTGCCAAATGCCTTTTTGGCAAGGTTTTGAAATTGAACCAAATAAGATTTTGGTATCCAGTAGTTATCCATTCAAGATGGAAGCCTTAAGAACTCGAGGTAAAATAATTTGTAAGAAAAGGGCTTATTCCTGACAAAAGTGATAAGATACTAAAATTACATAGATTTTAAAGGAAGTTAAAAAGATAAAATAAAGGAAAATGTACTTACTTTTTTGATGGATTGAGAGAATATTAACGTCCCACTGATTAGCAACATGAGGGCTTTTGGCGACGGTCCGCGTAATTTACTTTTTTGATGGGGGAAGACAAAATGGAAAAATATAAGAACCAGGATTTAAAAATACAGGATTTGAAAAATTTAGAAATACAGAAGAAAAAAAAGCAGAAAAAATATGGCAGATGAAATGTGGAAAAAAGAAAAATAAGATAAAAAAAAATAATTAAAATTTTTTTAGGCTAAAAGATTGATTGTGAAATGTTATGAAAGATTATACCTTTGTTTCCTCAACTCCCCTTCTGGAAACAATATTCCAATCAGTACAAGCAACTGAACATTTTATTTCAATGATTTTTTCTCTGTAATTTTGACAGTTTTACTCTTTCCCCTTAATTTTTTTGTTAATCTCAACAAAAACTATTAATACATCAGACATGATGGATCACAGATGTCAACAGTTTCTGAAAAAATTTCAAGTATCCTATGAATTTCATTGAAGGAGGAATGGTTAAAAAATTCATTAATTTAAATTAAAGTAGTGGAATTTCACAACTTGATCTCAGTAAAAAAAAATTATGCCTGATAGATTTACTGTTTTGGAAATTCAAATTTGGACTCAAATACAAATTAACTTATCTAAGATTGTCAAGGATTTCATTTAAGATTTCAGTAATAAATAATTAAGAATTTTCTGAAAATTATAAACTGTGTGCATTTTGAATTTATTGCTACTATTTCTTTTCACTTTTTTTTCTTAAGCTATTAATTTGTGATTATTTTATTTTAAATTGTTATACTTAAAAAAATGTTTATTTTAGAATTGTAAATTCTTATTGTACATGTAATTAGCATACTTCAACGAAAATGGCTGCCCTGGAACAAAAGTTTCTATGGAGTAGAAGGCAACTAAATGCTACTAAAGAGGAGTTAGCTAAACTTGAAAATAAAAAAAAGATTGAAATGGATGAATATCAGATGGAGAAAATATCTTTTCAGCAAGAAATAAGTAATTTAAAAGTTAAAGTAGATGATGTAAGTATTTGTTACTGTCAGAATTATGTCTAGTAATATTGTCATTTGATATGAAGATATTATTAAAATTGTATGGGGAAAAATTCATTAAATGAACAAAAATATTTATATTTTACTTCATTGTAAAATTGATGTATTTTATCAATAAATACTAAATTTCTGTTAAAATAAAAATAAAAAAAATTCTTTCAAATTTGAATTGAAGAAAGATATTTATTCAAGTTATAAATGATAACTTCAAAAATTTAATAATTTAGAATATCACACACACACAATGTATATCAGTGGCATATATATGGATGGAATTATTTTTCTTTAGGGGTAATTGAAAATTTACTCACTGAATTGAAGATGCAAATCATGCTTTTAAGAAATATTTTAATGATTTTTTGTGTCAATGGTGTTGAGATTTAAACTCTTAATTGCCAATTAAAAGTTATGCAATTTGCCCCCACCCCCAATGCCACCATTTTTCACAAAGGCATGCATATAAGTGTGTATTGGGGGAGGGAGGCACAAATTAGCAAATTTTTCTCTGGAATAAGTAAATCTTTTGCAATTACTGTCAAAGTCATTTTATTGCATTTTAAAGCCTTTGGAATACGTTTACTGGTAGCAGTGTAAAGAAAAGAATTGTATCTCAGAAGGACGGATATATATATAGATATAGATCAAGGGCTAAAATGCACTGGTTGAGTGAGACAGATATATTCTCCAGTGGCACTTAAGAGGTGAAACCACTCAAATTTCTGTGTACTTCACTAGTATCAGTTTTGTCGGAGGTACTATAGTAATTCAGTTTAAATTATTTTCATACGAAAGATATTAACATCTGTTTTATCTACTAAAAGTTAGAATTTCAAGAAAAGTTTTGCTTTAAAATTTGAAATGTATTTCCCAATATCTCCTTTAAGTGTTCTTTGTATGGCATAAACCTAAGTTAATTAAATAAATATAAAAGATCCTGACCAAAAGAAATACCTGAACCAGGAATTATTTTGCTTAGAAATTCTTAACCTAAAATGATTAACATAATACAAACTTTTAATGATTTGTGGGAAAATTTTGGTGGTAGGTTTTCCTGAGAAAGAAATCTATCTCACACATTATTTTCAATTTGAATGTCCACTAAACAGGTTTTGCATTTATATAATAAATAACTCAAGTTTCAGTTGTCTGTCACCTGACTGACTAGGATACCATATCCGAGTTGAATGATTTATTTTAGTTAATAATCTATTCATACTAAAACATTTTCATAAGTAAACTTTACTTAAAATTTCCTATTCACAAAACATAACTAATATTATAATTTTGGTAAGTACTAATTATTACTTATGTATTTTTAATATATGTTGAAAAAAGGTATGTTTCTGTTATAATTCTTTATTATGCATATTTTTGTTTAGTATAATTGATTTTATTTTGTTCGTTACTGTATGTGTGGGTTGCACTTACACTAAAAGGAAAGGGTTCTTTATCTTATTGCAAAGATATAAAAAAAAATGACTCAAATAACTAAGATTTCTTGTATCAGATTTTTTCTTTAGTGCACATGTGGCAAATAAAAAGTATGTCATACTTTTTAACCACTGGTCACAGAACACTTGATAAGTCTACATTTCCATAACTGCCATACTACTTGACTTTGAGGCCTAATTCAATTAACATATAGCATTTCAAGTATTCTTCATTGCAGGTTTTTGTAAAATCAGGTCTTAAATCTATAATATTATTTAAGCCTTTGTTATAAGCTTCCTAATCCTTAAAGACTTTCCTCAAAGTAATTAATTTTGCCTTAAGTATTGCGGAGGCAAGAATAGGTCTGATGATTAAATCACGCTTTCTTTCTTAATTAGGAAATCCATTTATACATTATTAATCAGCATGTTAATGTTTTTAATAAGATTTCCTTGCATTGACTGTATCTTCAACTATTCAAAATAGAATTAAAATTTAATTGGTCATTTGTTCCCATTAGAAATTAATGCTTCAATTTTTTCTGTTGCAATCAAAATTTTAATTAATAGGTTCTGATATTTTTGGTTAAAAAAAAAAAATATGGAACAAAGTTTCATTTTTGTTTTAATTGTGCAGCACTACTATAATGCTGCACAATTCATAAAATATTATACTTTTCAATATTGCTTAATCCATAACTTTTGTTTTTATGCCAATTAAATTATAAGTTAAATGATAAAAACATAAGCTTTATATTATTATCTGAATAATATATTTAAAACAATTTGTTTTATGATTAAGTAATTCTTTTTTATTATAATGAGTATAAATATTACTTTAATGAAATTTTTAGTATTCTTATATGAGTTTTTTCCCCAGGCTAAAAGTGAGAAAATTGAAGCTGTTCGAAAATCAAATATGGAAATTGGAAGGTATACTTATTTTTGTTGGGTATGATTAATATATTCTTAAGAAATCAGTTCTATTGCTAAATGTTTTAGAACTTTAAAAGGAATTTGTCATTTGTTTCAATTTGATAAACAATGTTAATTGTAATTTTAAAGTGTAGTTCTCAAAATCTTAATTGCTTAATTATGTTGGTGCACATGCATAAAAATGATAAATTACTTCTAATTTGGTACTTTTGAATTATATCTGAAATAATAATTTTTTTTATTTTAAAAATTAATTTTAGAATTGTTCCTAATTTTTAGAAAATAAATGTGGAAGTATCAAAGTAATATATTAAGCTAACTTTCTAATAATTTTTAGAATAATATCTCTACTTATTGACAGAATACCTTTTATTTGTTTTTATTTTAAATATCATTTGTACATTTTCTGTTAGTTTAATGCACATAAATATCTTTCATTTTTTCCCCCTAATTGTCCTTTTGATCTTCAACTGTTTTAGTTATTTGATACAAACGCTATCTTTTGGTTATTGTAAAAAAGTTTTTTGAATGGTATTTTGTAAAATTCAGTGAAAAGTTAAGTACATTTAGAATAAAATAGAATTGATTGTACACATATTTTATAATAGTTAATGCATAAATTATCAAATGTCATATTAAAGTATTAATTTTCATTTAATTTAGATGAATCTTTATTCTCATATTTTTATGAGAAATTTTTATAATTGTGGAAGAATGTTTTATTAAATTTTATCACATCAGTCTAGAATTAAAAGTCAGTATGCTGTCTGAAGAATTAGAGAAATCTCAAGAATGCATACAAAGTCTCAAAAGGTATTTAAGACATCAGTGTATTTTATATTTACATTAAATGTAGATATGTTTTCATTGGGAATAAATTTCTTATTGAATTATAAATTGCTGGATTAATACCATGGTTTATTTATCATTTTCTTATTTATTTTATGTGATAAAAAGGTTAGTTATATTTTCTGAAACAGTTTTTGGTTTTTTAAGTAATGGGATTTTTTTTAATAACAGTGACCATTGTTACATTTATTTTTGAAAATAATTAGTGTTATATTTTTAGTACTTTTTCCCTGGTAGATAATTTTAATTTACAATATACATTTGAGGGAGGGCAGATATCATTAAATGCTAGTATTTTTTAACTAGTTTTTTTACAATAGTTTTAAATTTAATTGTTATGCATCAATTACACATAATTTTCTTTATATAACACACACATATAAATAAGTAAACAGTTTCTATCAAATTAAAAGGCATTGTTTTCACTTTAAAACTGATAAGAATCATACTTAATTCTAATAAATATTTTAAAACATTGAAAGAAATAATAATGATTATAGGAACAAGGGACTATTAATAATACTAGTACCAACCTTTAATTATATTATTTATTTGTTAATTATTTTTTTTTTAGAAAAAACACTGAAATTGCTGAAGCAGCAGCTATGTGTAATTCATATAAGGAAGAGTTAAAAGAACTTCAAAGGAAATATAAAGTAATTGTTTCAATATTATTCACTTTGTTCTCTCTTCTTTCATATTAAACTTTTAAAAAAGTAATTTTGATTGGCAACTTCTGTCTTTTTATTTTTATTATTTCACAGGAATTAGAAAATAAAATAGAGGCAGATAAAGATGCAGCATTAATAGTCTCCAGTCGCTTGAATGATTTAAAAGAGCTTAATGAGTTACAGAAAGAAAATCACATTTTGAAGGAAGAAGTTAGTAAATATAAGTAAGCTATGTGTTTTAGAATGATTATATGTTAAAGTATATGTATAAGTTAAAATATTTATTAATGTGTATTGTGTGTGTGGTAAATATATACACAAGAAAAAAATATATATACAAAAGAAAGGAGACTAGTCCAATAAATTATTGTACTTTCAAAATCAGTTCTTTGTGACATTATCACCTTCAAAGTAGTCCCCTTCAGCATTCACTGCTGTCATTGCTGGTAACAGTTCTGGAATGAGGGTTTCGAAGGCCGGGAGATTCTCCGTTTTAGCCTGAACCACTTCAAATGAGGTGAAATGGATTACCTTTGAGCAAGATTTAATTGTAAGAAATGAAAAAAAAGTAGCACGGAACCAAATCAGGTGAATAAGGAGGATGCCCCATTATAGTAATGTTTTTGATGGTCAGAAACTGCTTGACAGATAGGGCTGTGTAAGCAGGTGCAACAGCCATCCATCACTCCACAACTTTGGCCTTTTTCCCCCTAATTTTTTCACAAAGTTGTTTTAGCATTTCAATGTAGTAGTGTTGATTAACAGTCTGACCTCTGGGAACTCACTCAGTCATTACAGTTCCGTTAATATTGAAACAAACAATTAACATTATCTTGAATTTTGATTCTGAAATACATGCTTTTTTGGGTCTTGGGGATCTTGGAGACTTCCACTGCATTGACTGGCACACACGTCTTCACAGCGCTGTTTTTGGTCACCAGACAGAACATTTGGAATAACCTTCACACAAATTTTCCTCAAGTATAATTTGTCTGTTAAAATGTGTTGAACAGCTTCCCTATCCAAGTTTACCAACTCCACCACTGCACAAACACTTAATCTTCTGTCATCCTGGATCACATCACAAACTTTGGCAATGTTTTGCTCTGTAATTCCAAGCATGTTCATCATCTTCCACACTGTGTGTTCCCCCTGAAAACCACTTATACCATTTGAGCGCACATGCACAAGACAAAGTTTTATCTCCATAGGCCTCAGTTAATGTTTGAAATGTTTCCGTAACTGATTTCTTAAGTTTCACAAAAAATTTGATGTTGATTTGCTGCTCAGTTTTTACATTTTTGCCACCAGTTGTATGTGTTCTCTCACTGACACAGTACTCCTAACTGGTGTTATCAGTGAAGTCGAAACTGGCCACATGGATAGAAGAGATGTGTGAGATGACATCTAAACAGTTGCCAACTCCTCTCTGTTTTCAAGCTACTCACTTAGTCTTGCGTTTTTTTTCTTCTGTATCTCACCTTGTATGCATATAACATTATTAAAAAACTTCTGCTTTCATTTTCTGTGGCACATAAACAGGGAAAAAATGTATAAGAATGAAAGCTTAGTGTTTTTACATAAATTTTTTATTACTTTAATGATTTAATTTTAAATTTCTGTTTATATTTCATTGGACTGTTTTCTACTGTATTTAAATGTGTGATGTTTTGGAAAAATACATTTTAATAAGATACCTTATAGTTATTTATGTAAAAAATAAATTTTTTTTCAATAAAAAAATTTATTTTATACTCAATTTTTTTATTTTAGGCTTACATATAGTTTTTGTAGTGTTAATTCTAACTGTTGCATTTTTGGAATGATACTTTTATAATTTTTAAAGGGAGAGTAATGTCATGCTGTATCAAGAAAAATTGTGGAGTTTGCAGGAAAAATTATCAAAAGCAGAACGGAAGTGTGTTGCTGTTGCTAAGTTACAAGCTGAAAATGAACAGTTGAAGGCAAAAATCAGCCAGTGGGAAGAAATGTTTGATGATAAATCTTCTTCTTATAAGTACATATTGATTTTTTATTAATCCTCCATAACTGTTTCTTATTGTGTGTTTATAAAACTTCTATTGTTAGGCTTGTTATACATGCTCTGAAAAAGTTACTTTTTAAAGATTTGTTTCTTATTAGAGGGAGCAAATAGTGCTTGAAATCCATATAAATGTATACTCACTATTGATTAATTTTAAAAACATGTTCTTATACTTTGTTTTTCCATGATAATGTATAAATTCTTGCATACCATTTGTACCAATTTGTTATATTATGAGTCATATTTTAAAGTTTACTCTTTTTTTTAGATCTTAATTCTTTGTTTTATTTGTATTTTCTCATTTTGAGCAAATTTCTAACTAATGATATTTGCTGTTTTGATTGCAACATGGGTTACAATGTTAAAGTTTAATTGCAAATTCAAGTTTCTGATTCTATCAAAAACTCATTGCATTTAAAAATCGAAGCTGATGCATGTGAAATATAGCTTTGTTTCATTTCTTCATGGTTGTTGTAGGAAAGTGGGGTATCAGCTTAGGTGTTATCTTTGTATCTTTGCAATTGTTTTGATATTACATTTTCATTACCAGCAGTTCTCATTAGATCTAGAATTATACTAAACCAAATCAAATATTTTTTTTATGTTCTTATTAAAATTGTGCCAGTAAAATATTCATTAATTTGTTTTCTCTTTTCTGTAGATCTCCTACTGCTTTTTCAAGAAAATTGTCAGAATATCAACAGAAAGAAGCTTTATTGACTAATAAGTTATCTCATATGACTTCTCAGTGAGTATTTATTTTTTTCTATTGTATAATCATGAAATTAATTTTATTGACATGTTTTCAAACTAAGATGGACATTCAAAAAATTTCACAAATAAGAAATTCTTAAATTTTTATTTCATGTATGATGTCACAAATATTATTCTTCAAGTACATTGATACTTTTATATTATATTTAAATATTTTATGAATAAAAAAAATATAAATATATTTTTAGTTTGATTTATTTATTTCAGCTGTGAATCCCTTGAGAGCCAAATGATTAAGAAAGATGAAATGATTAAAACTCTAAATCATAAGCTAGAACAAGCTCAACTAAACATATCACATCAAGATTCTGTTATTAAACGTCTTCAACGGAAAATCCTTTTTCTTACCAAAGTATTTAGTTTTCTTAAAAATGTATTTCTCTTTATATACAAAATATATTAAAATAATGTCATGTATTTTAATTATGCAAAAGTATAATTAAGTAAATTTTAAATTAAGCAAAATAAGCTACTGTGGAGGAAAAGAAATGTTTGTTGCATTTAAAGTTATGTTGGATATCATGGAAGTGATGAGGGTATAAAAGAAGCTTATATTTGATTAAGTTTTATTTGTCCCTTCACCCAACATTTCATTTCATTGTAGCTTTTTCTATTGTTTAAATTTAATGTTGTGTATGTGTGGTAACATTTAAAATATAAATTTAATCAATTATCTAACCTTGATCTTTTAAAAAAATGGAACTGTAGTTGAAAATTGTATTTTTTAGTTATGTGCATTTTAAAATATGGGTATAGGTGAAATAATAACTCATCGTCTATAAGAGAATATAGGATAATTGTATAAATTCTAAGCATCTCCATGAGTTTTCTTATATATTAAGAATAAATAATTGTGTAAATGTATTATCAACTTATTTGATTTTTAAATCTTCCAGCATAATGTAAATGTTTCTATTCCTGCCATTCTTCTAAATTTTTGTTCACTTATTTGTGCAATAAACAAAACAAAAAAAAACCTTTAGCCCTAAGTATAATATTTTGGAAATTCTGAATATATATCAAAAGTAAAAATAAAAGTTAATAAAATTTCATTAGTTTTCTTATGACTCATAGTTAATATTACCCTTTTGACTCCAAATATAGTAGTTAATTTTTGAGTTTTAAATAATTTTAAAAAAATTGTGTGCAGTTTCCTGATTTTCATAATATATTTCACTCTTGATAATTGAAACCTTCAATAATATGAATCTCTCGATACTTCAAAGTGTATGCTTGGTCCCTTGAAAAATGCTTGATATTTTGAACTAAAACAATACGTTTTGAAACACTCAATATTTCGAAGTAAAATCTTTGGCTGGCTAGACTACAACACACGATAATTTGAAGTTATTTTATAAAACTCTCGACAATTCAAACACTCACTATCATGTGCAGTCCTGTAATAAACAGGTTAGATATTACAAGTTTTGTGTTGTGTTGTCTCTGCGTGTCTCCCCTGTAGCATAGCCCCTTTGAGGACCATCTGTCTGTTACCTCTTCTTAGTGTTTTCAGGTTCCTCAGGTGAAAAGACACTTTATTGTTTTCATTCCTTTAAGTGGACAATAGACCAACCACACCTGTTGTTAGTTGTCCATATCTTTCGTTTAACACATGACCTTACTACACATGTGTTCAGAAAGGATGGTCCGCTATTGTGAAGAAGAAATGCGTAGGATTGTGTATGAATGTATTAAATGTATTCTTTAATACAGGACTTTTAACTTCTGTAAAATATTTATACTGTGTATAATATGTACTTTGTAAAATTACATTAAAATAATTTCATACATATGCACAATTGTTGTTTTATTATAGTCTCAAATTTAAATGTATTAGAAAAACTTTCTCTTCATGTATTTTGGAAATTTTTTCTTACCCTCTTGATAATTCAAACTCTTGATAATTCAAAATTTTTCTTTGGCCCTCCAAGTTCGAGTTTTCGAGAGTAAACTGTATATTGTTCTGCAAGTAATTGTATCATTTTGAATCGGTTTTAGTATTGATCTAAAATATTGGATAAGTAAAAAGTTACTTACACTTTTCATTCTACAACTTTATTAAACAAAGATAGGTGTACAACAGATACATTATTTCTTGATATAATCTTCACATTGAGCAATGCATTTGGTTCAGCAAGCTATATGCTATCATATGCCTTCCTGATAGAAGGTTTTCGGTTAGTTATGAGGCCACTTTTACACTTCGTCCCAAATGTCTATGTCTGAGGCAAATCTTCCTGTCAAAGCTTCTTTGAGCCATCCAAAGAAATTAATGTTTTGAGGCTGTGAGATCTGAACTGTAAGGGAGGGTGTTCCAGGGTCTCAAAGCCCAACCTGTTGATTGCTGCAGTAATCATTTGGGTACTTGCACTTCACTTTATGGAGCTAGAGTTCTTCGGGATAATTTTATAGGCATTTGATAAGTGACTGATATTTAAAGATGTGACCTAATCTATTTTAACTCGTCTATCTGCTGTAGCCATCTCTTGAGCTTGCTGAGTGTTGTCTGTGGTTGAGTTGACAGTTGCACATCTTCCTCTTTTTGTGTTATGCTTATTTGGCCAGTTTTAAATGTTTTGAATTAAAAAAATTCACTTTTGCGAGGCAAAGCTATTTTTTTTCTTCTTATTTTGAGAAAAGTCTCCAGTGAATTTCAGCACTTTTTGAGAAGCAGCACTTACGCCCTCTGACCCAGTAGCATAACACAGAATATTAGGGCTCCCCTGCAAACTCAGGTTTTGGAGCCCCAAGCCCAAATATGTACTTAACGTCAGTTAAGCTTTGCCCCCCCCCAGCAATGTGGGGGTGTACATTGTGCCATTGCTCTGATCGCAAAAATATGATCATTCCTTGCTGCTCCCGTTTGGTGCAATCTGATAGCAGAGCTGACATGATTATTCCATTGCAACTAGAGGACAACTGACATGATTATGATTAAATTCTGTAAACATGACCACAGATACACCAACTCAATGCATGGGCATGCAGCCATCACCTGTATTTGTTTATAATAGCAGAATGAAGAGTGTATGTAATTTTTGACTTACCTCAGTATATTTTAGATTAGGGGTAGCTAATATTTTTCATATTATGTGTCAGTTTGTTTTATATGTAAGCTCAGATGTGTCATACAAATCAAGCACCTTTTTACATTTATGGTTGGGCTTGAAAAATGGAGATAGAATTTGCTTTGCTTAGGAGAGGCAAAGAAATAACTCAATCATTCAGTAAACATTTTAAAATTATTTTTTATATGTAAAATAATATCTCTATTACAATATATAAATATTACTAAAAATTAATGAAATTTAAAATTTTTGTTGGATTATTTTTAATTTTAATGTTTGGTGAGATTTGTTGTTGAATACAGTAAATAATTCTTTAAATACAAATAAGGTATTCACGACCTCAATTTTCTTTTACTTGTTTTCGTGGAAAGAAAGACGTGTCCATGTCTGTATATCATTCTGAAGAATGTAGTTTTTTATAAATTTGCTTAGTTCTGGGAAATGTTCACATACTAATGAATGCCAGAAATGTGAATAGGTCATCAAATTTTGTTTTCAATAGCGCATTTGTTTTTAAATCAAATTTCATTTGTCTGTTACTGGGCCTCGTCATTGTGATGAGGTCACTCAACAAAAATGGGTGTATGAATGTGAACAGGAAGTTTTCTTTAATCAAATAGCCTATGCAATAACTTGACATGCTATTATTTTTGCTCATTTTTTCTTGTACTGTTAAATATAACAGAAATGTAAGCAAAACATAGCAAATGTTACAAAAGTCTTAATTGTTGGAAAGAAATAATTGTGTAATAATAGTTGGAAGGAAAAAAAGAATAATTTACATTGTTTTATAAAGTATTTTTTTACTTACATTATTTATCACATTTATTTATCTTTAAATAAGCGAATGCTTATTTGTTTATCCAATGCCCGTGCTTGACCATTTGATGCTGAGCCACCCAGTATCGACTAAGGATGTTGTCAGTGGGGTATTCATCATGTCCAGTGCATTGGAACAGGCGGTCGCTATCCATTCTGGCATGACCGCTGAGTGGGCAAGCCTTGTCGGCAGCCAGGCCAAGTATACTCCCAAAAAGTCATGTCCTGTGGTTAGGCGAAAGCAGGCAACAGCCTCGGCTCTCTCCAGGTGCCTTGGTTTGGACCCACAGTGGCCATGGCTTTTCAAGGCTCTTGATTTTTTGGGTCATTGTAGTATATTTGTCAATGAATGTGGAAATAATGCTCTTTGCTCTTCTTAGAATCAAAGGGACTTCCGGTTGAGACAACTCGGCTCCCTGCTTGGCTTTTTGGTCGGCTCTCTCATTGTGTGAATAAGTGATATAAGTGACTCAAATAAGTGAATGTGACACTAAGGATAAAATATTTTTATTTAAATTTCACACAACTGTTTAGCTATAAAAAATTCCATTAATTTATTTTAAAAAATCTATAATTTGACATTAATTTATGCAAACTAATCATCTAAGGGGAAAAGTTATATATTACTTGTTGCTTTATCATTCCCTTCAATTGAATAAATGTTTTATAAGATTTTTCACAACTTCATTTCAATTAATGTGAATGTTCAAGAGAATTTTATTTTTAAAATTACATTCCCCCCCCCCCCCAAGATATATCTTTAATTCAAAGATTTCTTTATGGCTTCTCTGTTTTCAGCATTCATTTGTCGAATCTCAAGTTGTGACAGTCTGTACTAAATCTATAGGCACTTAGATTTAGTATATATTATTAAGTTGTGTGGTTTGGTTGCTGTGGTTAATGAATGGTGTTCTTTTTAACAAGTATGCCTTGATGTTTTTGATAAAAGAAAATCCATTTTTATGCAAAACTAGTCGACATATTTTACATATAAAGTTCGTAAGCATTTAAAAGTATAATATTTTCTTTGTTAATTTTAAGATGTGTTAAATATCAAAAATCCATTCATTAAAATGTATAAAAATATTTCATTTACATAGTAATATTATTTATCTACATATTTATTTGAAAATTCTTTAAAATTATATAAAAAAATTTTCTTATATTTTGAGAATTCTTATGTGTAGAACAAGTAAAAATTCCTTTATTATTTTATTGTAAGAATTATTTGAATTTATACATGATGTTTTTTTTTTTTTTCAGGAAAAAAATAATTGTAGAAAGTTACTTGATTCTTATCTCAGTGAAGCAACAGTGTCTGGAATTGCCTTAAATGCAGCTCAAATAAGCCATTTAGAAGAAATAAATGCTGAATATAAGAAAGCATTAGAAAAGGTTTCATAATATTTTCATACAAATATGTTTATACTGAAAATATCTCTCTTTATAAATTCTAAAAAATAACATTAAGAACTCGACTTTGTGTAATATTTGGATAACACACTAAGATTTTTTTCGTAGAATTTATTGCATTTAATGGTACATAAAAGAGAGAATGATGATGTAAAAAAAAGGAATTATATATATATATATATATTGAATATAATTCATGTGATGAGATAACACATGAGACATTATAATACATCAATCCTAGTTAAGAATAGAAAATTAATTATTAATTACCAAAGATATTATAATTGTGGTAAGTTTAGATTTTCTAAAATGTTTTGTAGCTTCTACTTTAAAATTTTGCTTTGCAGTATGGTTATCACTAAAACATATTGAATATTTGTTATTAAATTATTGTTGTTGCTGTCTTGTTCATGCAGTGAAATCAAATGGCTCTGAAGGCATCCAAAACGGCCCTTTGGCGAAAAAAGCAGTTGGAGGCCTTGAGGTTTAGGTCTATGTTGTGGAGTTAAGCCAGTATAGAAGAACAATTAAAAATATGGTTAAGAAAAATTTGAGTGTCAGGACAGTTAGGACAAGTGTTATAACTTTAGCCATCAGGGGATATTTTCATCCCTTTAAAGTGTCTTGTACGTAGTCTGGCTATGGTGTTTGAAATTACTCAGTTACAGTTAAGATCTGGAATGAAGTGCTTCTTAGCTGGATGAGAGGTGAGTTTACATCTGGCTGTTGCATCAGCATCAATAAGGGTAAGTTTTTGGAAGTATTGGAAAGTTTAAGGGAATTTCGGTCCTCCGGGGCAATGTTCCCCCCCCCTTAATGGGCTGCATATTATCAACTAAGCCTTTGCAGACATCGCAAGTCCCCAAATGTGAGATCCATTTCAGTGAGGCGCCATCTAGTGGTGGATCTCACTACCAAATTTGGACTCTTGAATTAGTTTTTAATTCAAGCTCTCGTCGGATGCTAAATATTGCTGTGATTTAATTTTGCTGAGATTACTAGAGCCAAATTGATACTTAAGGGATCTTTTACATGTCACATAATCATATGACATGCATGCCTACGATTTTCACATTCAAAAAATCTATCCATTCTAATCTATACTCCAGCTGAGGTTGAACCCGCAACCTTGGGCTTATGAAGCAGACACACTACCTCTAGGCCACCAGAGCCAACACTTGGCAAGGTTATCAGCCTGCTTATTGCCGAAGACGTCTAGATCCACCAGTATCCATTGCAAAGTGCAAGTTCTTTGGGCTGCAACTACTCCATTTATAAGAGCAATTATATCCTGGGTCAGTTGAGAGTTGCCTCTCTGGATCGCCTGAAGTGCAAATCTAGAGTCTGAGAACAGTAAAATGCCACTGGAACTTTCAATTGCCCTAATGTGGTAGTTATCCAAAACTCCTTTAATGGCCATAAGCTCACACGTAAAGTTTGAGGAAATTTTACCCGTGGGAATTCTATAGGATTGAAGTTCACCATTTGGGTGATTAAAATAGATTCCAGCACCACCTTTATCAAGGTCAGAGTCAGAAAATCCATCCATACTGGCAATTACTTGAATTTTGGCCAAATTCAAAAGCTCCTTGATGGTATGAATGTCTTTCTGCTTGAGCAGTGCAACTGACTCATTTTTGCTAGAAGGAGGTTTGTTTTGTTATCAAATTATTGAAAAGTGTATATGGAATCATGCTTAATTATACCATTAAAAATTTTAATTTGTTCATGATATTAAAAACAATTTTAATAAGATATTTTTTTCTTTCTTTTACATGGCAAACATCAGTCGTATAACACTACTATAAAATGATATAATTATATTATGAAATTATGTTTTTCTCAAATGCATAAATTAATTGAATGATATTGTTTAACATACATTGACAAATATTAATATGTTTAATTAATGGTCATTTTTATATTTGCTACATTCTTATTTGTTACTTTAGAGTGAAAAAGAGATAGATGTGCTGAATGAAAAATTGAAAAATAGTTCAAACTATAGAGAAGAAGGTCCAGAAGTAAAAGCACTGAAGTAAGTTTTTTTTTTTGTGCAAATAAATAAATAAAACAGTATTAGGTATAATAATAGATTTGTAGGTACTTAAATGATAATTAATAATTTTTATACTTGACAGTTCTTTCAAACTTGTTGTGTATGTGTTTGTCAATAACAGGGATGGGGAACCTTTTTTAGAAGTGGATCAAATTATGTTCATGTTACTTTTTAATTAAATATTATGTACTTACTTTTGGGTCATTAAGTTGGGTGGTAGAAGAGGGGGTTATAAATAGTACCAATAATTTGAAAGTATGTTAGCAGAAAAATGTGTTAAATGACCTTGGTTTTGCTCCTCATCTTTTAAACATTCTGTTGAATAAGTACATTTTTTTCTTGTTTTACAATTTTTGCAAAAAGCTAAAAATAAAGATCAAACATTAAAGAATTGTTTTTAATTAATAATAGCATGAATTACTAGGTTTAGAGCTGTTTTTGCTCTGAGCATTTCAATGAACATAAAATTTAAAAAAAAATCAACTATATTATGAAATTTTTTTATTAACAGACTTATTTATAGATATGGGTAGATTGATGTACCAGAACAGGTATAATTCTTGTCACTGGACCGAGTTCTTTGAGTGCCTTCACCAATAGCCTTAATGTATCTTCAAAGTGTGAGGCTAGTAAAAAATCAAATAAAATTACATATAGGTATATGTATGAAAAAGTTAATATAAGTATATTTAATGCAAACTTTGTTGCTGTTTTGTTTCTTATTTTCAGGTGTTTAGGCTTACATCTCCATACATTATTTTAATACATTTTCCCTGTCAATCCCTTTCCAGGTTTATATCTGTTGCTAGATTTTATAAAAATCATTGAAGGAAACATTTTTTTTTAACATGAATCCATTGAAACACACATTGTTAAAAGAATATTAAAATGCTTTTTCATTTAAAATTGTGTGGTAAAGAATACATTTTAGGTAATTTTTCAATCTTTGTGATACAGGGTCATTTTTATCTCCACTACTTTCAGAAAATTTTCCATCTTCTACAAAAATTAACTATTCAATCTTATTTTTTCATTCTGTGCTGCTTTGAGATTCAAATAACTCCATTTCTAACTCACTGATACTTAATCACATAAAGTCGGCTAATTCCATTACTTCCATTTTCTTTCTGTGTGTATAAAATGAAGTAGAATGTATTTCCCAAACTTTGAAATTTATTAAATATGTCTTAAAAGTCTTGTTTTATTTTTTGTATAACAGTTAAATGTTTTTTTTAATGCCATTCTCTTGAATTCCAAGGGTATATTTAAAAATTAATGCAATATGAAAATTTTTTGTAGTTGATAATATTTCTTGGTTTTCATTTCCAAATCTTATTTGAAGAAGTAGTTTCATCATAAATATTTTTTAATATCTTTATGCATCATTAATACAATTAGACCATTTCCTTAAAGTTTTCTGTTAAGTTCATTCAAATGCATAATGATGTCATATAAAAACATTAAATTGAATTAACCAATCAATTTGTAAAAATTCATCATAACCGTTGTTTTTTTTTATTTAAAAAATAGCTTTATTTCTTCTAATTAGTTGACTAACTTATTAAGAATTTGTCTGCAACCAAGCCATTAAAGATTATTGTATGTCGAAATCCCAGAATATTGACATTAAATTTCTTCTAATAATTGTGCAAATTCTCATCTATTAAGACCTCTTGTGTTTATAAAGTTAATTACTTTTATTACAACTGGCCTTACTTTGGAAAATATTTTTAAACCTTGTTTTCACATATAGAACTTGCTAAGGTATTTATTTCATTCTTGCCATATTTATCAAATCATTTTGTTTGATATGGTCTAGAATGTGTATTCTTTGTTCTTATTCTTTTAACTGCCTATATAGTGTAGGGCTACAATTAAAAATATATGTTTAGAATATAATAATTTTTGAAAAAGAAAAGGAAGAAAATAATGTATATTTATATGTATACTTATGTAGATGAAAACATTTTAATAGTAAAAAAGGTTATAAAGTTGAGTTCTGGACACATGAACCAATAATTGCCAATTAAACATTACAATCTATTTTATGATACATTCCCTTTCTGCAATGCAATAAATTTAAGACTGATTGTCACCTATACTGGATGATTTTGATACAAAATCAGTGAGTCAAAATTTATTGGAAAATATTTTTTTATAAGTTTGATATTAGATAGTTATATTTGGGATGTTAGAGAAGAAATAAAATACATTGTCACTGGATTATTAATTTTTTGGTTTTATTTTGAAAGAATCGTGGGAAAAGGCAATATAGGTGGAAATTTTTTTTGTTGAAGTTTTTAGTTATTGTAGGGGGTTTGTGTCTCACTCAAAAGAGGAAGGGGAATGTTTCTTTCTTTTAGAATATATAGCTGTGGTAAGAGGGTCTGGTCTAAGCTAGTGGATTGATGGCCATCTTTTTTTATCCTCGCATAGGTCAATAAAAGAAAACCTTTGTGGGTCAGTATCTGACCCATGGGTCATTGGTTTCCGACTGCTGATCTATAACTTGCTAAATCTTTTGATTCTTTCTCATTCTATTAGGCTCAAACATAAAGTAAAAAAAGATTTTCTTCATCAACTTCTTTTATTATTTTTAATTTTGACTGTTACTTATAAGAAGAATTTAAAAGAACTAAATGAAAATTTCTGTAAATCAGCTAAATGTTTTGATATTTTTTTCCATTTTGGTTTTTGTCTATCATAGTGACTTCCTTGAATGTTAAGTAGATTTAATATTATGGGTTTGGGTTAAATTGAGTAAAATGCTCCACACATATAATTATTTTTGAATACTTTAATTGAGAAGAAATAAAGTTATTTTAAAACTTACAAAAAATCTTTGAGTAACTTGGTTTCTGCTGTATTTTTGGGATATGATACATCACAAATTTTGTTACTGTTCTCTGTATGGGAGAGAAAAAGTTTTTTTTGTGTGAATTTATAAACATGTATTTTTAATTTTTGCTCTCCATTATATTTAGATGTAAAGTTCTAAAATTATTGATTAAAAAATTAAATGTTGTATCAAAAAACCATTCTATTTTGTTATAACATTTCCAGTTTATTTATCTATAGGCTATAATTATGTATATGTTAAATATATAACATAAATGTGATTTAATAATTTGAATTTAGCTCACTATTGTTTAATTTTTTAGCCTCTTTGATTTTATTGGAACATTCTTTTCTGATAAGTAAATTAAATGTTACTAATTTCTTTTAGAGATGAAAATTCTGCTCTTCTTTCTAAGATATCTGAATTACAAAATGAGAGTAATGAATTGAAGAAGCAAATGTTGAAAAAAGAACTTGTAAGTCCCTGCCATTGATTATTTGTTGAAAATTATAATAAATATACTGAAAAGTTTATATTTGAATATTTTATTGTAGTTATAAGTATATTTTATTTTTAAAATTTTATAATATTTTTTTTCAAATATTGATTTGAATCATTTTGAAACTATTTAGAATAAGAATTGTATGAAGACAAATTAATTTTCAAACAGGAAAACTAATGATTCGAAGTTTCAATGATGTGTTCTGTAGATCATCATAAAGATAATTCTCAATCAGAATTAACTATGTGAACCAAATTCTTACACTGTTTTTATAAACATGGCTGTTACTGTCTTACTGAAAATTTATTGCATAATTTTACTAATGTGAAACAAGTTATTGAAGAGGGTAAACAATAAAATATGTAACAATTTTGTGTATTTTGTATAATATATATGACAGGCCCCAGGCCTGCGGGTTAAATGATGAGGCATCATCTATAACAACTACTTCTTTTATTCTTCTATAACAATCTAATATCCAACATGGCGTCCCTTAGGCGCGCAACACCATAGAACAATAGACAGTAATCCGGCCAGGAATCCACCAGCTACTTCTCTCCAGTACGTGTTCGCCTTCGTCAGCGCTCGCTCCACCTTTAAATAGGTTTATTTACCCACAAATCCTTACACGATGATAAAGAGTTTGCTCTATTTTTATTTCTTACTCCCTTAATTTTAAAGCTAATCTTTTCAAACCTGACATATATACAATTTTGTTTTATATATTTTGCATGGAAATATATTTATGATAAAATTTGTTTTAGAATGATGGGCATAAGTAAAATATTTATAAATCAATCAATGCATTGTATTTTTGTATTATTTGAGGAGGGCGGGAATGTAATACAGAGTGCTATAAATAGGAATCCTCTTAACTGCCTCCAAAATCTTGTGCAAGTCACTTTTAATTGCCTCTGTTTTGCTTACAGGCATGTAGGGAGGTGGAGTATTTGAAGAAATGCAGAAACACACTTTGCATTCTAGAAAAATATTTGTTGTTACCAAGTGAAATATTTAAAACTGAATATTTGTAAAAATACAAATTAGTACTTAACTTTTATGTGGTATGTCCTAAAACAAGGTTGAAAATAAAAATCAACATCACATTCAGAACACTGATAGCAAGTTTCTTAACAAACTTTATTCTTGATGTAAATTATACATTTCCTGGATACATTTTACTTTGATGAGGTTGATGGTGCTATGTGTGTCAAGATAGTCCTTTTCAACTTACTGCTAGATACTATTACCCGATAGTTTCGAGTTTTCTGGTGGATCAGGATTCACAAGCTACATGATATTTCTCAAAGATATATCCAACCAAATTCATGTGGAAATCATAAATAGGCCTATTTAAAGTTATTTTTTTTCTGTAAAAGAAAAGTATTCCAGTTAACTATGCCTAAAAGGTAGCAAAATTGTTATACAATATTTCTTTTGTCATTTCTGGTTTGTTGAGTAACACACTAGGATAGGATGGGCTTGGTCAGCACCACTTATTGTCAAATAAGGATAACCACACACACACAGCTAGCTTCATGAACTTTTTTTAGTGTCACAAATGATTGTTGTATCGATTGAACTAAGTGGTACATATTATCTCAACATGGTAATTTTGCTTCCCTGGAATGCTGGGATTTCACCAGTCATGCACACTCAATAACCTTTTCCTAAAAAAGGTTCATTGAATGTCATCACTGTTTATGGGCAGCCATTCTGTAGCGGTCATATTTTTTTAAATCAAAGATAAAAGTTCCCTGTATGTATAAACCGTGTTTTATTATGCATTACTGGATTTTACTTCTCAGCTAATGTAAAGAATTTTACTCCAAAACGAACTAATTTCAGGGGTATGTATTGTACCCATGATAGTCAGTCTTTGAAAAGCATTCAATTCTTATTGGTGCTGATATCCCTTTCACAAAAATGATTTAGACTGATAATTTTTCCAAAAATTGGACTTTGATCAATTTATTTTTGCATTAGTTAAGTGAAATATGAGGTTTTACAGCTATATTCCTTGTAAAATATATAGGCCTAAAACATACATTTCTTTTAAATTGGTTATATTCCACTTATTCATTCTTGATTTATTGCAAGATGTAAGCCAATGAATTGTTCTGCAAAAGGATTAGTTTCCATTACAATGCGAAGAATCAATTGTTCATTAAAAATAGCCGAAAAACCAAAAATGGATTTGAAATATCTGTATCATAACTGCCAACTTTTATGCTTTGCATGTAAAATTTCACCATTTCATTATGTTGAAAGCATTGACATATGTGGGTGCTAAATTGTTCCTTTTTATGCATTTTTGCAAAATTTCTGTCATCCGCTGACTATTTTCTCCTGACCTTGTTTAATGTTGTACATTCACAATGACTGGAAAATAAGTAGACACAAAAAATGTAGAGCTCTTTACCATTAAGTTTTAAAAAAATTATGGAGTTTGTCCTTTTCTTCTGCTTATTGTATTTCGTTATTGCTTTCTAACTGACTGAAGGTAAGGTTTTGTCTCTGAAGCATCCCCCCCCCCCTCCTCTGTAGCAACTTTCTAGATCTCAACTCATTTTGTGCTTACATGTGTCATTTTTTGTGTTTCATATGGCTAAAAAGAATATGAGAAGGAATTTGATTGTATCATCGCATCCCACAAAGAAGGAAAAATAGTTACTTTGTGATTTTAACATACATATTTCTTACAATGGTTGATATGTTGCCTGTACTAGAAATAAAATCATTCATTAAATGATTAATGTAATTTATTTTATCTTTTGCCCAGATATCCAAAATTGTCTATACTCCTGTAAGTGTTTATGCCATTTTGTTTATGATTGTCTGTGAAAATAAATCTTCCTTCCTGTGAAAATAGATAAAACTCTGTCCCTTCATTTTAAGGTTGATGTATAATATTTTGGGAGATATTATGATCATATTTGCTGTATCCTGTCACAGATTAGAAATCAAGTAGCAGGTTTTCTAAACGTGATTGCTTTCCCAAGCACACTATGTTGAATCAAATATAATAAGGATTAAAGTTTGTCTTTTCTTGTTGAATGTATTGCACCTTTAGCTGCAGCTGATCATGCTGGTTGTCATTTTGGAAATTACATACTGATATTGCTGGGCAGTATGAATGTAAAATGACTAAAACATCTGCTGTGATTAATGAAATAGCTTCAATTCAAAAAGAGTAAATGATAAAATGCATGAAACAAGATATCTTTGTTGTAGCATATGATGGCAATAATGACACTTACTACAAATCATATCACATTGTGATAATTTTTTTTTTTTTTGATCTTGCAGAATGTCTTATTCAAAATTTCTTTTTTGCAATTCCAAATTTGTTTGGTAAGTCCAGTGAAGAAAATATTAGCCAACTCATTATGAATGAATTGAAAATGTGTGAAATACCTTTTAAATATTTACTTTTCTTTATGGCAGATAATTTTTCTGTTATGCTAAAAAGAAATGGAGTTTTTACCTATTTAAAGGGGTAAGAGAAGAAAACTTAATTATGGGTTGCTCATTTTATTCAATACGTTTGGCATCAGAAAAGGTTGCTGCCTTTTTTTTTACATTTAAATCTTGATGAGATGCTTATAGTTATATTCTACTGTTTATAAAGCTTTCAAAGTCTGCAGAATGAAGAAGCCTAAAAAAAATTTAAGCATTCATGTATTTACCGTTATTGTTTGATCTTTGTCTTGATATCACCATCTTTTTATTTGGTCCTTAACTTCTGTATGTGTAATAATTTTTTTATACATGTAATCTGAGAGCTGTGTTATTGTTCGTTGTCTTTATTTAAAATAAAAACATCTTTATTGTAAAGTCATTATATAACTCGGTACACATGTGGGTGTGTCTTAAAATTTATTAGTGTATATTTTTATAAATCAAGTCAATATAAAAGTAGAGTTTTTGATGATTAATTTCTTATTAAAACACCTTTGTTCTGAAACTTCTCTGCATTATTTAAAAGAATATTTGTATATTGTGCATTGTTTTGAAATTTTCCTTGAAACAATAATCGGAAATATTTTATGCTTTGTCATTTCAAAATTGGGAAGTATGCTATATTTTCTTTTATTCCTGGATGTTCTGAAAAAAGAACATCATGAGGGGCAGAGATAAGTAAATTCTTCATATCAATGTGTTTGTCAAGAATTTTTTTGAGAGCAATCATTACTGTTTGAATTGTCTTCTGATGATTCTAATCCAGAAGATGACAAAAAGCAGCAATATAATTCACTATTCCTTTCAGACATTTGTGCTCAAATAAAAAAAAATGTTACAAATTACAGCATTGAAACATAGCTAACAAACAAAATGTTGTAGGTTTTGATCTCACCTGGTTAGGACCCTCCTCAGTTTTAAGAAATAGTCATATCTCATCCAAACACCTGTTCGAAGTCGTTTGAACATTGAATAGTTCCAATTTTTAAAAAAATGTAAATGTAAATATAAAACTTTATAAAAAATATTTTGAAGAAAACTTTGCTAATTTTAATAGTTAGAAATGTTTTTGTCATTACTAAAGGCTCGTGTACAAGACTTTCTCTATCTAATAATATCTTTTATTTTTTAATATTAAAAACTAATTATACAAATAAAATTGTAGAAATTTTGTAAAATAGCATAAATTACCACATACTTTAGATGATGTTGCTAATACTTTAGAGATTGATTAAATCAGACAGGATCCTTAAAATAACAGGCTTTAAAAAGCTGAGCACAAGAAGGGGATCAGAATAGATATTTTTTTGATAAAGTCCTGTACAACCCAAGATGTATATATCAGAAACTTGGTAAACTTAACACTTGGCACAAGTGGTGAAGATTTCCATGCCTTCTGAGAATGAGTGGCACTTGATGTGATGTCTAACTAGATGTGTGAGTGCAATATTGGAGTCTGTTATACTGAAAGATTAGAGCAAAACTTGGTCGCTTACACCTAAACCAATGATGGGTTAGAAGTATTTTTCACTAATACATATCTGATTTTTTTCAGCAAGTGCAATTCCAAAAAAGTAAGAGTGGATGAGAAGAAAGTAAGAAGATTATGACTCTCCTTGCTAGTTTGTCTTCCATTTCAGTGATGTAAAAGCCTACATGAGATGGGATCCACTGAAAATGGTTATCGAAGTGCAGAGTTTTAGCTTTATAGCATAGAGATACTGGTTTTGTCACCAACAAGGATCTAATAATCAAAAGTGTTAGAAAGACTGAAAGAATCTAGAGATCACTGTAGTTCTTCTCAGTTAGGATGACCTCCAAAGAATGAACAGAAATCTATATAAAGCTATTTAATAGTTAATTTTTCCTGGAGAGGTAACTTCATTGATACAGCTATCTGCTTGATCAGATATATCATTGTTATTAGTATGAATTTAAATGGTATTATATATATATATATATAGAGAGAGAGAGAGATGTTGATAAAAAGGGGGGGGGGCTCCAATGAGAACAATCTAACTATGATTATGACAAAATCTTTTTTAATGATAAGAGAAACAAGATTATATTAGAAGTGGACCCTAGATAGTCTTTTAGATGTATTCAAGAAATAGTGGCAGCAGCTTACTTGCTGGGCTCTATTTAGCCAGCAAGTCAGTTTTGCAACTCAAATTATTTGAAAGGACCTTAATTTTTAATGATTAATGCATTAACCTTTAATGATTTCTCCCGTTGTTTAGTTTTGTGGAGGTTTTTTTTTTTGTGTTGTCCAAAACTAGAGTTAATTATAATATTTATAAAGTTCAGCCTGTCTTTTTAATTAAATAGGCTATATGAGTATACTTAAAAAAGAACAATTTTTAAAGGGGACAATTGTTCTTCTACCCACACACCCAATAATGATATGGGTACCATATAAGTAAAAAATATCATTTAGTATCTTATTTCCTAATAATTTTATTTTTTTATTTCGGTGAATTAAAAAAAAAATTGTATTTGATAGAAGGTTTTAACTTTTTGAAATTAAAACCTTTGAATTTAAAAGTATTAAATAGCTTTCTGAATATCCATTTAAAAATATTTTCATGTATATTCCACATTTTTAACTTTTATTTAATATAAATCCATGATGATTTCAAATTCTTAAAAATATTTTAGTCCAAAGAAGAGAGCTCAGGAAAAGGTGAAAAAATTGTGCATTTACGATTCAATCCACTTGAGAATGCAAATAAGAATTTCTTGGAACAATTTCACAAAATGAGAGAAGAAAATGACCAGTTGAAAAAAAGAATAAAAGTATTGGAAGAAGAAGGAGCAGCAGCTGTTGATGTTACAATGAAAGTGCAGCAAAAGCTTGAATCAGAAGGAGCGGATTCTACTTTACAGTGTAGGTATAAGTTTCCTATATACACGAGTATCTAGGCATTATTAATGAAAATCAGTTATATGAATTTGGAGGAAATGCACTTTCCAATACTTACATTTTTCAGTTATAAAATTATAAATTAATGAATTAAAAGCAACATCATTAGGTTTTAAATAGTAAAATACTAATTTTTTAAATGTCTCTCTAAATTTCAAAACTTTCTAAAAACTTTTGAAATGTATCTGTTATAATGAATATGAAAATAGAATATTTAAATTTATACCAGAGTATTCATATTTTGATTAATGAAAGCAATTTGTTTTTAAATTTTATAATAAAAAAATTATTCTAAATAGTTACAGGCATTTATATCCTTAGAATAGAATTATTAATTTTTTCTATAACATCTAGTTAAGTATTTTTGTCTTTAATTGACAGCACTTAAAGAACAATTAGCTGCTTCAGAAAGGAAAGTAAAGTTTATTCTTGAAAATGCTCGCTTGAAGTCAACAAAATTCCGGGAGGCTGTATATCGATTACTCGGATATCGTATTGATGTACCTATGGCAGAAACCTATAAATTGTCTCATGTTTATGCAGATTCAAGAGATGATTATCTGTTATTCAACGTAAGTAATTTATTTATTGATGTAATACTGTATGGATTCATTATACTTTAGCATGATATATTTAGCATTGACAACATACATCACACGAAAGGGAAGGAGGAATCAATGCGGAAAGAAATCCTGCACCATGGGGCCAATTTGGTCTTCCTTCCCCTATTTTCTTGTGTTTAAGGGGTGTATGGAAATAAGCTATTTTTTCAAAAGCCTGAGATAGTACCTGAAATAAATTATTTAAACTTGAAATGCATTGCACATGTGCATTTCAAGTTTCTTCCTAAAAGGAGGGTACACTTTATACAGCGAATATACTTAAAAATTAAAAAATGCAGCTTGAAAGTATAGGTGTATGTTATACTCAGAATTCTATGATATTTCAATTTGTAATGCTGATTTCACAATTTGATTCCAGATCTTTTCAGATGCTTTTTGCTTGTAATATCAAATTTTCAGTCAAATTTGATAAAATTGAGAGAATTATTGCCATCATACAAGAGAAACATCCTGAACATAGAAATGGAAGCATGTGCATGAGTATTTAAAGAAAATAATTTTTTACTTTGCATGCCAGTAATATAAGGCAATGTATAAAAAGTGTTTAGTTGGATATCGTGAAAGTTCAGAAAGATATTTATGATATACTGAGAGTCATATTTATATGTGGAAGTTGGGATTGACTCTAGATCAGAAAATCTGATAAAATAGTAACATTTAGAAAAAAAATTCTAAAAGAAACTAAATTATTTATTATGTTAAAAGCTTAAAAATTTTAAAATTTAACAGAAAAATACTACATAGGATAGAACATTACAATAAGCAACACTCTATAATACACTGGTCTCCAGAAGTTAAGGTACAATACATTTTTTGAAGCTCAACATTAAAAAAGTGACAGCAACAATAAATTTCATTGTTTGTATGAATAATAATCAGGATATTGAAGAAAACTTATATGGAAAAAAAACAAGCATTTTTATTTTAAAGAAACAGATGTTAAGTAGAAATTAGAGAAAACCTGCAAAAGTCAAACTTATGTAGCTTTATGTGTATGTTCTGTGTATGATTGTTGATCTTCAATTTTTGTTGACAATATCCATGAGAGTCTAGAAATGTCTCAGAGAAATTATTTACTAGATTAATGTAGGTGGCAGGCATTGGGGTGGATGGAAAAAGTCTTATCAACAGCTGATGATTCTAGAGCATTTCAAACTAGTTCCCTGTGTGATAAATTGGAATTTAAAGACTATATGTATTTAGAAGACGTGTTCCAGGTCAATTATGGGCTATAACATCTGCAGGAGTCTGATTTCTAGCTCTTTCAGGCTGAATGAGAAAAAGCACTATGATGCCTCAGCTTGTTGCAAAGTATTTTGTCATATCAGGAACATGAATCTTTGCTACAATGATGCCAAAACCCCTTCACAGTGCAAGTCTATGCAAAATTAGCCATCCCAAACCATCAACAGACATGTACCCCTTAATTTTGGGCAAAAGAACACATTTCCTTGGCTAGACAGCTGTGGACTTCTGTATTTTTCACAGAAGAATCCAAGTTTACACTGAAGAACGATTTAGGGTGTCTGCTAATCCAGAGGGAACAACGCACCAGGTACAACCAATCCAGCAATGTTGAAAGACATAATTACAAAAGTGATGGAATCAAGATTTGGGCAGAGATCACTCTCAGGTGTCACACTGACTTGCATGGGATCCATAGAGGAATTTTGACTGGAGTGAGATATCAGAGGGAGATCTTTGATCGATATATTCACTCATACACCACTGTTATTGATAATGAATTCATTCGTATGGATGATAATGTGCAAAATCATTGAGCTATGCTTGTTGAGGATTGTCTTTTGAAACATAATTTAGAATGAAAGGAATGGCTAGCTGAATCTCTAGATCTGAACCTGATGGAGCATATTTGGAGCTACCTTGGTAGACACATTGGGTGTTTTTTTTTACTATAAAGTCCTGACTTGAGCTGGAACAAGGGTTACTCCATATTTGATCCTCGCTTCCCATTTTGTTATACACTAATTTAATTTGTAGCATGGAAATGTTGATGTCACCTACGCATAGCAGTTTGTAATGTTTGCTAGACATCCTTTCTCATAAATCTGTGATATTTTACTTCCTCCTATAATGAATATTTCTATCAGCAGTTCTTTTTGTTGTAAAGTATGTTCATGTTAAGCTTATGCAAATCTATGTGTCGTATTCAATAAGAAACTATTTAGTGCTCATTTCCTCCAAATTTCTTGTTTCATGTTCATTCATTTTCAAATTAAATATATTTGACATGTTGTACCTTAACTTTTGGAGGGTAGTGTATCTGCATCTAAATATAATCATTAGGGCCGCTTGCCAACTGATCAATAAATTGTGTAGAAGGTTAAAAAAATAAAGGTGAAGTTAACAGAGTTTCATCTGCATTTTATGTACAACTTTCTGTAACAGTTGATTTGTTGATTTATGGAATTTGCATAGTTCAGCTGAATTGCTTTTTAACCCTTTGAAAGTTATGTATAGCATTAGACATTAGTTGTTGAGTGTTAATTATATGAGAAGTTTGGATTGGGTTCAGCAAAAGTTGCCATTACTGTAGTAATATTTTTTTTATTTAGTTTGCATTACTCATAAACAACAAACATTTTCAAAGACAAAGAAAATAAATGGAAAAAGTTTCTATGCGTGCACACAAGTGGAGCCTGTTTTGATTAGTCACTAAAGGACGCTTCTACTGCCTAGGACAGTCAGTATAGAATAATGACGAGAAGGAATTACTATTTTCCTCGGGTAAAAAAAATATGACTCATTTTATTGGTAATAACTTTCTAAACTTTCATGGTATTCAACTGTGTTACATATATTTCATAAAATTCTTCATTTGAAAAATGTATTCTTTTGTATTTCATATTAATTTAAATTTAACACATATTTTTTCATGAAAATTTTTCTGTTGCATTGACATTAATAGGGATTTTTCAACATTTCATTAATTCATAATATTTTTATTAACTTTTCCAGATAAATTCTTCTGGGATCCAATTGGTTGAAACTGAATATTCTAAGCAAGTGAGTGAAAGAATGGAAATGTATTTACATCAACATGACAGTTTTCCTGCTTTTCTAGCAAGTTTGACCATGGATCTATTCAATCAACAAACATTTATGATTGAATCTTAAAACTACCCAGAAAGAAGCTTTTGGGACAAATAAAATAGCCATGAAAATGCATTTGAATTTTATATATTTGTATGTATTATATTGTGTATGTGTAGTTTTTAATAAAAAAAAAAAATTAAACATACTCATTGTATTGTGTATTTTTAGTGTCAATATAACTTCTCTTTTAATGTCACTTTGAAACTTATAATTGCATATAAAATGCATTAAAAAATTCATTGAAGTTGCATTTGTTTTTATTTTTGAAAAAATGGAAATTACTTATTTTGTTATATAATCTAAAACATAAACAATTAAATTTTCTTTCATAACATGCATAAGCACTTTGTAATAATATATATGAATTTCCACAATTTTTTTTAATTACATTAAAATTTTATGTTTACATTTTAAGCAGACTTTGATCTTGTAATTTATGAATTCTAAAGCAGTTATGTAAATGCCTGCATAAATTTGTTTTGATATATTTTGGTCTCAAACACGTCATAATTTATTATAAACACAATTGCATTTTCAAAGTACTCTGTACTGTATTGTACAATAAAAATATTACATTAATGTAATATTCTATGTTTTATAAATACAATTGTAACAAAATACATAATTTTCTCAAAATGAAATATTTTTATTGATAAAGTTATGAAACATGTTACCCAATATGGCTTCAAAAAAAGATTTTCATAAGAAATATAACATGCTAGTCATTGGTAATTGAAGAAGTGATTGTAAATTGGAAAGTCCAGGAAAAGTTACAAATAGATAGATGTACACTCTGGTGAGAGAGTGCATCTATAATATGTAATTGATGCAATGTTGACTTGTGTTTAGCATAAAATTTCTTTAATATATAATTATTTATATGCTATTATTTCATTACTATTTTTCGTAATGAATGAGAAGCAACTATCAAAAGTCAGATGCAGGATAAAACTTTTATTCTGAATTCTAAATCTGTACAAATAATACTCATTTCTTATTACTAAGATAATTTTTCACCATTTATTTTAATGGTAACATTTCTAGAGTATGTACAGTTTTCATAATTTTGTACTTTCTCTTCTATTACTTTTTAACAGAGGTACAAACTAATGAAATATTGATGTTAAATAATTAAAGGCACTTCTCCATTTGGACACTTTCAGTTCTTTTTTCTCTGCTACTGAAAAAGAAAATAATCTTTAGTCTGCATGTTAAAAATATGCTTCTACTTAATTTAATTACATATTTGATATATTTATACACTAAATACATATGGCAGTGTCTCCCAAAAGTGTCCGTACACTTAAAAAGTTGTAGAAATCTTATTTTGGCCTAAGATTAAAATTCAAATATATGATCCAGTTTCGTTTTGCATGTTCTCCATGTGTTTTCAAATAAGACTTATTTTCTTCAAATAATAACTATTTTAAATAGAATTACAATGCAGGAAGGTGGAGGAAAAGCATGCCGTAAAAGTATTAGTACACCAAAACATTTTTAGATTATTTCCTTTAATAAAAATATATCGTCTGTTTCTCTTAATTTCTAGAATGTAGCAATACACACACACAAACAAACAATTGCTTAAAAATCTTTGCACATTTAAAAAAAAAAATATTCTGTTATTTTTTTATTGTATTATCTAAAAATGTTTTGCAATCGTAAAGAGACAACACGAAAAACGTTCGAAAATTGATTGTTTTTCACATCAATCACTTTGAAACATCAAGTGTTCTTAATGTTGGATGCGGTAAGAGAGAAAAAAACAAATGTGATTCACCAATGAATCAAAATTCTGCAGTACAAACACGTTTTAGTAAGGAAATATATATAACAAAAAAAAGTTATTCTTTCAACATGCATAATTTGGGTAGAAAATGAATTCACGGTGAAAAAATTTCGACGTGCAATTTTTAACGCGAAAAGAGGGAATCTAATTTCGTAACAAATGCTTTTTTTATAAATATATTGAGTTTAAAGAAAAATAAAACTGATAGAATGATTTCTGGAATAGTAATGGGACTGTTAAAAATATGCGTTTTAATGATACAGTTAAAGCTTAACAAGATAGATATTACTTATTCGAAATGTAAAAGATAAAATATTCATTAAAAGAAGACAGCTTTACTTGTGAATTTCATTCTCAATTAAATCTTTAAATTGCTATAATCTCGGTTTGAGAATTTGAATCGATCAGTTCTGAATTTCAATTTCCATAAATTGATAGCTATTTTAAATTACTGGATGTCAATGACGGAGTGATTTAATTGTTTGAACAAAATTGCATATGCTGTGCTTCCACTTTTTGGTTCCACATTTATGTGTGAACAAACCTTTTCTCATATGAGATTTATTTTAAGTTAACAAAGCAGTTGCTTAACAACTGTACATTTAGAATCATATATCAAATTGAAAGTTACAAATTATGCGGATGCCTGATATGCAATATTAAGTAAAGCTTTGCAAGTACAACGTTCGCATTAAAATTTTAATTTTTTATTTAACTATATTGAAAGAGTATTTATTTTAAAATAAATATTCTTATAAAAATACATAATATATATATAATTTAAATTTTTTTTATTTATGCTGAAAGAATAGTTGAATAATCTCTTACGTTGTTTATTTTTATGTTAATAAATAAATTTATAAATGATACATTATTACAATACATAACAAAACTTTAAATCTGTATTTTTGACCTCTATTTCTTAAATATGTGCATGCATTGTCGCAGGAATCAAATTGTTTCAAATATTTCCTACTGCGTGGCACCCTGCATCATATTGGTAGATTGGTTTGGCACAACACAGCTACAAGGTTGCCGACCCCTGATTTAGACAATGAAATTCGAAGATATCGCCCCATTCCCATATCCCTCCACTTTATGATCAGTTCTTGAGCGGATAATACGTACTCCCACCACTGGATTCTTGTGTAAGCTTTGAATTCATGCTTTTATGGATTTTACCTGTTTTCTTTGTTTCCTGTCACTTGACTGATCTCGTAAATTTGAGCCTCAGTCAAGTAACGAGGACAACACCTGTGCTACAAACTTCTATCCAAGCTTCCACACCACGCCAACGGGAGGATTAAAAGACATGACGGATTCAACTTGATATAACCCTTCTACACGGCGGGTCTTCAGTGTCACTGGGACTCGACAACGCCGGACCTTTAGCACTCGGCTACCACGGCGGCCTCTATACGATCAATGCACACACACACATATATATAATACCGTAAAATCCGGCGTATAACGCGCACCTATTCTTTCAAGTTGAATTTTTTAATTTTTAGGTATATTCGTCGTATAATGCTTAGCCCCTTTTTCACGAAAGAAATCTGAAATATTAGTATTGCTCTTATGTTTTGAAGTTTTTTATTTGAGGTATTACCCCAGATTTTTGAAAAAAAAAAAAGTATACTTCTAGAACTACAACTCTTTTAGTTCATAAGGCAAGTCATTTCTTTAGAATAAACAGTATTTCTATTTATGCAGAAGTAATTTTTTTTTTTTACGCTCATCTCTTTTGTTGTTTTTAAAACTATCGTGTTTATGTACTCAGTGTATAACGCGCACCCTTAAGTTTCGATCTTATTTTTTGCGTTAAAAATGCGCGTTATAAGACGGATTTTACGGTATATATATGATAGGTCCCAGGTCCGCTGGTAAGATGAGGAGAGCATCATATCTAAAATAACTTCTTTTTTATTCTTCCAACATATTAAATGCAACATGGCGGCCTTTTGGCGCGCAACCGAGTAGAATAAAAAACATTACAGCGAGGAGTCACCATCTATATTTCCGTTTATGCTCTCTCTCATACGTCAGGTTGATGGCAGTGTATCTGTGGGTATCTGGACTGTAAAACAGTCCTTAATCCCATATCTTGAGAGTCTGAGATGTTGGAGCGACGTTTTTGGATTTTTACATTCTGCGGAGAGGCTTGATAGCTGTTGATGGTTTAAGGCGATCCGGGGCGTGGCTATGTGAGGTGTCTTGGCTTGAAATTCTGTTCCTATCCTTGGAATATTTGGCTTGGTTGAGAGCTGAGACAATGCTCTCTGATTGGTCGAGGATGGGTGAGGATAGAGACTCATATTGGCTGCCCACAAGGGGTGTCTCTCATACGTCAGAGTTCGCTCTACCTTTAAGTAGTCTTATTTACCCTCAAATCCCTACGCGATAGTAAAGAGTTCGCTCTATTTCTATTTATTATTTACTAAATTTTGAAGCTAAACTTTCCAGACCTGGCATATATACAGTCGACTTTCGATCATTCGAAGTTGAAGGGACCAATGAAAAACTTCGAATTATCAAGAGGGTAGAATAAAACACCCAAAATACACGAAGATAAATTTTTTAGAACACATTTAAATTTGAAAATATGTAATAAAACAACAATTGTACATACGTATAAAATTATTTTAAAGTAATTTTTAAAAAGTACATATAAATATTATACAGAAGTTAAAAGAATAATTTCAATACATTCATACACAACCCTACGCATCTCTTCTCAATCCTTTCTGAAGAAGTGTGTAGCAAGGCCACGTGTTAAGCGAAATATATGGACGGCTGACAACAGGTGTGGTTAGTCTATTAATCACTTGAAGAAGGAAAGCAATAAAAGTGTATTTTCGCCTGAGGAACCGGAAAACACTAAAAAGGGGTAGCATAAAGATGGTCATTAAAGGGCTACGATACAGAGGAGACACGCAGACACAATACAACACAAGACTTGTAATCTCCAATCTGTTCTCTACAGGACTGTGCATGATAGTGAGTGTTCGAATTGTCGAGAGTTTTATAAGATAACTTCGAATTATTGCTTGCTGTAGCCTGGCCAGCCACAGATTTTACTTCGCCTTATTAAGTGTACCCAAATGTATTGTTTTAGTTCGACTTATCAAGAATTTTTCAAGGGACTGAGCACATACTTTTCGAATTATCGAGAGGTTCGTATTATCGAAGGTTTGAATTATCGAGAGTTGACTGTAATATTAAATGTAATGCCTTTATTATCAAACAATTCAAAATATGTTAAAAAATAAAACATTTTCTTCTAAAGTTAATTCTCTTAGTTGTAGTCTGTAGAGAAGACTTAGTCTGCATACTGACAGACAATCTTGAATATTTTGGTTTATAATTACTAACTAACAGCAAAACGTAAGATACAAATATAATAATAAAGCCACAAATATAATACAGTCGACTCTCGATAATTCGAAGTTGGAGGGACCAATGAAAAACTTCGAATTATCAAGAGAGTAGAAAAAAACTCACAAAATACTCGAAGAGAGTTTTTTTCTAACACATTTAAAATTTTTGAAACTATGTAATAAAACAACAATTGTACATAAGTATAAAATTATTTTAAAGTATTTTTAAAAAGTACATACTATATAGCATAAATATTATACAGAAGTTAAAATTCCTGTATTAAAGAATACATTCAATACAAGCATACACAAACCTAAGCATCTCTTTTTCACAATAGCGGACCATCCTTTCTGAACACATGTATAACAAGGCCACGTGTTAAACGAACGATATGGACGGCTGATAGCATGTGCGGTTGGTCTATTGTCCACTTGAAAGAAAGCAATAAAAGTATCTTTCGTCTGAGGAAACGGAAAGCACAAAGAAGCGGTAGTAGACAGGTGGCCATCAAAGGGGCTACGTTTCAGGGGATACACGCAGAAACAATACAACGCATAGCTTGTAAGCTCCGCTCCACCCTGTTTGCTATAAGACTGTACATGATAGTGAGTGTTCGAATTGTCGAGAGTTTTATAAGATAACCTCGAATTCTTGCTTGTTGTAGTCTGGCCCACCACAGATTTTACTTCGAAATATTGAGTGTACCGAAACGAATTGTTTTAGTCCGAAATATCAAGAGTTTTTCTAGGGACTGAGCATATACTTCGAATCACATAGAGGTTCGTATTATCGAAGGTTTGAATTATCGAGAGTCGACTGTGTATAAATATATATTTGAATATATATGAATACTGATATTATTTTATGTCACAAATGAAACAAAATACATTTACCTTCATAACCATAAGTAAAAATGTAATTATCAACTCCAAAACGCACTAAGCTTGTGGGGTCTTTGCAAGAATTGGAAAATCCGTGCGATAACCATGTTGTATCCATTTTCCTTTTTTCCGTTGGACTATCGTATATATGACCTGAAAGTTACAAAGTATAAAAAATTCTAGAAATAGAATATATAAAAACAAAGCACAAACCATTAAAAATAATTGCGTTTAAATACCTAAGTAAATCTTTAATTATTCGTTATGAATTTTGTTAGCATTAAAGTTTATAAAAATTTCGTTTGTATATACATAATTCGATAGCGTCTTGCTTCTGATAATGTTAGAAAAGTTGCTTGAACAAAGAACGTTAAAACCGTTTTTACAGTAGAGCTTTGAATTTTGTATTTACACACATATGATTATCGTACTGTGATATGCTTAAATGTGTTTTAATTTTATTAAAATGAGTTCCCACAATCGTTTAAATGATGATTTGAGATGGAAAGCCGTTGGGTGGAATGTCTTAAGCAGAAGTAGCCTGAAACCTAAATGTGTCTCGAATGGTGATATCCCTACTCTGGAAACAATTTTAAACAACGGGTACTAGTGTTAGAAGACCTAGACAGGTCGATCAATAGCAACAGCATCTACGAAAGATCGATATTTGTCAATAAATTGACGACGTCACAGAGACAGGACGACTAAGGAACTTGTTGCTGCCACTTGAAAGACGGTTTCTAAACAAACTGTTTACAGAAGCTTAGCTGAGAAAACCCTTTATACCCGATGGCCAGTGGTATGTGTCTCTAACTCCTCACAGAAAAAAACTTGTCTTTTATGGAGTCAAGTGCAAGTCTTGGGCAAATCAAGAGTGAGTCTGTGTACTTTTCACTTATGAGATCAGGTTCAGTACCAATAGTGAATCTCGTGGAGTTCTCATTTGGAGAAAGTCTAGGATTCGCTACCATCCTTTTAAAATAAGAGAATCCGATCAATTTTGTGGGTGTAGAATTCTTGTTTTGGGATACATTATGTTAGGTGGCCATATGCCCAGCGACGTCTTAAGACTCTTTGAGGCCTTGGTCCCTTATGCAAAAGAAGGCTGTACCGGAAATTCTGAAAGTAGACAGTATATAGCATGCATTGTCAAATACTCGTTCAAACGGTCATTTGAAACAAATAAATGTGCCCGACTAACTATCTCAAAAACCTAGGCGCAAACCGGCTAGACCTATGGCCGCATTTCGACTAAATGGTTTGCATGGTTGTTTATGATATTAGGCCTAAGCCTGGACATGGACAATAGTCATCCCATAATATAGACTTACCACTTTTGCCAGTTGACATGCAGTTTGAAATTCACTGTTTTTCGGAGAATATGTTCGAGAATAACGCATGAGCATCAAAATTATCCGGATCATGATCTTATTAAAACATAGTCGAGGACTAAACGAGGCCTCCACCGAGGGTGAGGCCCTGGACCCGGGCCCAGTTGGCCCATGCCTTAAGACGTCTCTGCATACGTCGCTATATATTTTTGATGCGAGGTCTATAACTGCACATCGATATAAAGATGAAGTTCTTGAACCTCATGTGAGACTAATACGAGGAGCAATTAGTCAAGATTTTATTTTTATGGATGATAATGCGACATCGCCCAGAGCTTATCGTGCCAAAGATTTTCTTGAGGAAGAAGTTATTTACCGGATGGAATTTTCATCAAAATCTCCTGACCTAAATCTTATCGAGCATGTTTGGGGTGCTCTAGGAAGAGTCACGGCTCGACGTCAATACACTCCAAACACGCGCCAGATGTTAAAATCAGCGTTTATAGAAGAGTGGGGACTGTCGCCACAAGATAAAATTAACAACCTGATTTTTAGTATAAGAGCTTGTTGTGAATCCTATATAGCAGCAAGGAGTGGCCAAATTCCTTATAAGACATTCAGTTTTTTAATTGTTTAGACAATTTAATCTAGCTTACATATTACAAAAAGTAACTCCCATTAAGATTTTATTTGTTAACGTAATTATTCTGAGTACGAAGAACGTATGTACAAAAATTTAACACAAAATAAAAATAAAAATATATGCAAAGATACTGCCTTTTTTGTGTGTGTTCGTAACCTTAATTTTGGACACCAATGTATACTTCTTATCATATTTCAATCAGTCACTGTGCGTTATAACAGGAAAACGTTGCATTTTTGTAAAATGTTTTACATATTCCTAAAATTCCTAAATCTTCCTTTCAAGAAATAGCTGATTTCGCAATTGAGTGATTTGAAAGAAAAAAAAGATAATCATAAGAGGCACTGTATCTGCTTCTTTCTAAACAAATATCTATTAAAGTTTGTATTTTCTTACAGGTCTGAAAAATCATGTGGTTTTTACAGATGCAGGAAAACCAATTATTGGCACTTCAACATAAGTAGAAATAAAGTTCAATATTTTTATTTCATCAACTTTACCCCTTCCCCAACCCTTTTTTTTTAAAAAAAAACTTTCTGTAATATCTCAATAATTTCAGTTTTTGTTTTAGTTCCTTAGTTGCACGATATAGACTGATGTTTTCTATAATTTTAAGCGTTATTGTGATTTGTAAACACGATCAAATGACAAAAGTATTGAGGAATATTTTCGGTGTTTTATATATATTTAAAGTATTGTTTTCTAAATAAATCTATGCTTACAAGGAAAAAAAAAAGGATTTTCATTTTAATCTTCGGTGAATAAAAACTTGAATCCGTTTATTTGACCTACATCAATCTGTGACGGGTTCTATCCGCAGAACTTATACAACCTCTGACAATAAAGTTCGGTGAATGAAGTCAAAGCAGCCGATCTATCAACACTGGTGAAACAAAACGTTGCACCTAAGCAGTGGCAGGTATTGACCATCTGCCACCACCGTTGTTCAGTTGAGCGTCCTTTGTGTTCTGCGTAAGAATTGTTTTACAAAGTGCGTTGGTTCTTAACTGAGAACAGGAAAATGAACGAACAAAAGATCAATTTAAGTTTTGTTTTAAGCTCTGCAAGACACCAACAGAAACTTATTACATGCTGGTACATATTTATGAAGATCAATCACTGTCCATGAAGTGTGTGTACTAGAGGTTCATCCGTTTTTGAGAAGGCCAGGAAAAGATTTCTGACAACCCCCGTAGCGAAAGACCGGCGACCTCTATCAGCGACGAAAACATTGAAAAAGTGAGTAAATTAATCACGAGCGATCGTCGATTAACTATGTGCATGATAGCTGGACGATGAATGCAGCAAGGTACATTGAAATTTTGACCCACCCCATGAAACGTCTACGCAGGGTACGACCCCAGTATGCACAAGGCTCATGGCTTTTCGTTCGCGACAATGCTCGCCCTCACACAGCCAATATCGTCAAACAGTTCCTGGCAAAAAGGGGGTGGTGCAAAATGAACATCCACCATTCTCGACAGATCTCTATCCTACAGACGTCTTCCTATTCCCACGACTCAAATTCGCATTGAAAGGAAAGAGATTTGATTCTGACATCCAACGAAATATGAGGAGGCTTTTGAACTCCACTTAAAAGAAGACTTCTTGTAAAGTTTCCAGGACATGCATAGCAGATATCAGGGGTTCATAGTTATGGGAGGTGACTATTTTGGTGGACAGTAAAGCAACTTTCTTTAATATTTCCTTTATGTTAATGCTACAGGACTATTCACCGAACTTTATTGTCAGAGGTTGTACTAATCCTCTTGGGAAAACCGTTCTTTAACTGTGATTTCATTTCAGTTTAAAAACCACTTTCCGTAGAGAGGACTTGATTTTATACTAATGTAAATGCTATTTAAACCTTGGCATTGGGGTGTATAAGGTTAATCGTGAAATCTCGGAACAGTAGAAAGTGATTTGTGACTAGGGGGTCAAGCGGGCTGAAGTTAATATTCATTTTCACATCCACCCGGAGTAGTGGAAGGAAAATAGAAGTGAATTTGTAGCAAATTGTCGTTGTTCGAGAAGGAGCTGTCTAAGGAACTACGAGCAACTCCAAAGATAAGTATTTTTGAATAATTAATTTGGATTTAAGATTAAACTCAACGTTAAGGAAAAAGTAGTAAATTGTTCATAAAGTGTTAGATCTAAAATAAAAGTAACTATTTTTAAAATCATGTCTGCTTCTTCTCCAAACCTTCCTACACCTGCAACCTCAGGGTTGCGACAAATCTACGAATTAAAATATGCTTTTTTCGTAAGATAAGTGATAGTGAAAATGCGTATGAGATGCCCAAAATACTTAAATTTTAATAACTAGGGGGAGTATTAATACTTTCCAAAAAGTAATCTTAAAATAAACTTTTATTTAAAAAGTAAAGATATTTAAAGCACACTCATATCGGTGTTTCCATATTTATATTAGTAATATATAATTATTAATATTTCATATATATTCCATGTAAAAGATAATTATGGGGAAAAAAGCAACGCATACACATTCACTTTGATATGCACACAATTAACAAAAATTATATTTATCATTTCCCTTTTTTTATAATGACAAAGAAAAAATAAGTTGTTTTTTCTAATAATGTTATATACTTTCAGAATTATATTTGCAGGTTGTATTTGCGAGTAACAAATTAATAATTTCTGTGATACCTGTCCATCCTTTTATGTTTTCGTCAGATACCGACACAAAACCAAACGCTGTAAATGGTCCACCTCCCCCAGTTCGTCCAAAGAGAGCATTGTCACGATTAAATCCTGAAATATATGGAAAATTTTCAGTTCATAAACACACTATAAGAATTAAATACCGAAGTATTATTTTCACAGTAAATTATTTTTAAAAAAGCTCGAGAATATAAAAACATAAGCCTGTTCTCTCTAGGGTTTGCAATCCCGTGTCATATTTTCAATCCCGGGATCAGGATTGGACTATTTATTAAAA
>BMAO01039315.1:0-14640 GCA_019973975.1 Trichonephila clavata | reverse complement strand
ATTAATGGTCGGGATAAAGTTCTGTTTAGGGTCATATGTTCTTCAATAAGAAGTGGGTAATCAGTTTAATACTTGAAGATATAATGGAATATAAAAGTTAAAAGTGGCATAGGGATTTAATTTTAGATCTAATTTAATTATCCTTACATATATATATATCCTAATGCATATAGATATATAAACAAATCAGTTTCAACACTTGTAAGAAATTAAAATCAAAATTATACTACATTTCTTTTAAGTATCAAAAGTATAAATTGACGGTAAAACGTGTTATTAGAAGATCTAATACATTATTAAAGATAAGAAAAATACTATATTTCTGAACTCACCTGTGAAAATTCCACTTTTATAACAGTCTGTAAATCGAAGAATGTCATCTTTTTCCGATACCCACATTCCATTCATTCCAACTGTTAACAAAAAAGCATTTATCAGTAAAAAATTATACAAAGTAATTTTGATGTATTGAAAAAAGTAAGAAAAATATTTTTGATGTAACATATTTAAGGAACATTTTGCATTCGTTTTTGCAATTCTAGTGATTTTTAATTACGAAGACGTAGACCCAAAATTCTTAGATTTCTAATGTTTTTCCAATTCTCAAGAAATTAAATGTGAATAATTTTTAATATTTTAGCATTAAATGCATGTGTAAAATGTGTTTGAAAATATAATGATAAAGCTTTGTATTATTAAAAATTTTTCATGTACATTTTCTTATGTACATTTAAATTGCTCATGGTGTGATTTAAAATTTAAAATAATTATTTTATAAGTTATCCACTGATGTTTAAACACAAACAATTATTTTATAAAATATCTACTAATATTTAAATATAAAATAATTACAAAATTTATTTTAAAATTATTTATTATACAGGGAAAAATGTTTGCTTTACAACGCTATTTATTTCTTAAAAAATATTATAAATAATATTTCCGCCCATGAAAGTTTTAAACAAATTATAAAAAATCATAAATATATATTTGTGAATTTCTTTATGATAGAATAAAAATAAAAGATTTAATATATAGTAGACTTTAGACAGAATTCACGACACGTACTTTTGAATACAAGAAAAAAATTAATTTTGGGGAAATGTTTACAATATCAAAACGAAGACAGCCATGAAAAAATGCTAATTTTTTACTCAAAAACAGCCTTTGATGACTTAAAAAATTGTCATATTAAAATAATTTTTGTTTCCGATGGGAGATAATGATTATCTCTCTTATTACTTGTAGCAGCAAAAGATAGCTGCTTTTATTTATCAAAAAGTTTCCCTTAATCTGTCGTTTTTGTATTCCACGTGCTCTCAATATTAGTTTATAATAGTTCCAAGATAATTAGCGCTTTCCATCGTTTTGTGAATAAATACATGTTTTTCCAATAAATTAAAGACATTTAAAAGTTCCAAATTCTAAATGTTTCAAATAAAAAAATAATTCAAAACATGAAATTCATTATAACAAATATTTCTAGGAAATACTATTTATTTAATAATATATCTATGTTCCATTTACCCTATTCAGACATTAAGCAAAATTCTGATGCTAGTAGTAAGCTTTAAAGGATTGAAGTTTTTCTCTTATCACCTCTGCCTCGATATATTTATGTGCCTTTATCTCTGCCTTGATATATTTAAAGTAAATTTATCAACATTTTTGTATAACTATCGGGGACGCGTATAAATATTTAACAAAGCGCAAAGGCCATGTGTAATGTATTCAAACCAATTAGTAGTATGATTGTGGGCTCTCATGAAAAAATAGCAGAATATACCATTTCATGTTCATTGACATAATCGCACTCGAATGCATCAAACGAAACTAGGAATCAACCATGTACGGCTAAATTAGAACTCATTCTTTAATTATTTGAATACGTCCTCTATATCTTTAAAAATTTTCAATAAAGACAAACAATTTTAAAAGGAAAAAAAAAATTAGACTTTAAGTATTTTAATGCTTTAAATTGTTTTATATTCAAAGTATATATATATATATATATATATATATATATATATATATATATATATATATATATATATATATATATATATATATATATAAGGATATTAGACAGCTCTTCAATGTCAGGGATTAATGCTTCGTTCTTCTTTGACATAACTGTAAATAGATGGAAAAAAATAAGAATTTTGAACCTGGAATATACACGTTGAGATATTCATTACCTCACTTACTTCGGATTGTGTTGAAGAGCCTTAAATATTTCGAAGTTTTTAAGGATAATGTGTAAATATTTGAGTGCATTTGTGCCGAGGAAGACTACATTTTAATAATATTTATCCTATTTATTATAAAAGAACTTAAATTTTATAGATTTTTTTAAAGGTTTTTTCTAATAAAAATATGTAAAATACTGAGCAAAAAAAAACAGTTTTACCTCAATTTATTAGTTAACATTGTTATTAATTTGTTTACTATAGTTATTTTATTTATTACTAGCTGTAATGCCCGTTCTTCGCACGAGATAAGTTTTAAAAATTTTAAAATTCACCTATTATAGCATTATAATATTTTTTTAGGGAGGGTAAAACTCTGTATGAGAGAGAGAAGTAGATATTTTTTTCAAATGAATGTTTACCTTATAAATAATAAATAATAAACTGCAATAATATTTAAAATAATAATATTTAATATAATATTTATAAATAATAAACTACAATATTCGGCCTCAAAGTAAATAATAATTTAACAAAAACAAATATTTCAATGTTAGAGAGAAAATTAGCATGCTAAAAAGTAAATATTCCTCTGTGATGAACATGCAAATAAAAAATTCTCACGCAACTCGCGTGTTTATGTAAATCACAGGAGGGACATGAGATGTAAATTAAATGGCTTTTCCAACAATTTTTTTAATAAAATATTAGACTCTGTAAAAGTAATATGACACTTTTTATTTATTAAAATTGTTTATATTGGGTTATTCGATAAATAATTTAAGTTTTTTTTTTGTTGCCAATAGGTGTTTTAATTGCATTTCCCCCGCCCAACTTTGCATTTTAGCAGGCAGCATTGCCGTTAGATATTTTGGTAGCTGATGTAACAAGGCTAGTGATTGTGAAAAAATTCGATTGATTCTACGCAGTAGTTTTTGGTTGCTGCCCAATCAAATATATAAAGTGAAAAGCAGCATTTTCGGTATATGTTTTTTTTTTTTACAATCGAAAAGCTAAACCTGCTGTCCAAGCAAGAAAAAATTATCAGTTGTGTATGGGAAGGTGTATTAACAGAATAACAGTGCCCCAAAAATGGTTTGCAAATTTCGATTCAGCAATTTTGATAGTGAAGATGTATCACGTTCCGGAAGGCCAATTGAAGCTGATGGAGACACAAAAAAGGAATTAATTGATGTTAACCCGTGAATAACAACTCATGAGATCTCTGAGATGTTAAATTTATCGAATTCAACCGTTCATGTGGGATAATTTGAACGCTTAGGTTTAATCTCAAAGCTCCACATATGGGTTCCTCATATTCTTACGGCAAGAAATTTGACGTCACGTCGACGTCTGCAATTTGCTTCTCAAATGTAAAGAAATAATCCGTTTTTGAAGCGGTATTATTACTAGCGATGAGGAATTGGTTGTTTACAACATGGTAAGGGGTATCCCGACAACTTTTTTCAAAAAAATTAAAAAATGGGGATTTTTTTTGTGGTTTTTAGATTTATTTCGTAATTTTAAGAAAAGTATGCTTAAATTAAGAAGAGAAAAAGAAATTATTATTACTAAAATGGTAAAAAACGGGTAAAAGTTTACAAAAAATTACATAAACGGGGCCCGTTCTGTACAAAAAGTTTATGGGCAAATTTTCAATTTTGATTTGTTGATTTGCTATTCATTTTTGAAATGACCTTCAGGATAAGAGATATTTGAATTTTTACAAAAAATTGGAGCATTTTATCTTAGTTATTGTATGAAATTGCTTAAAAAAAAATGATTATATCAACATAAAGGACTGTAAATTTTGTAATAAAACAGCATTGATAAACCTGAAGGTTAAAATACTTCTACTATTATACAGAACACAAAAACTTCAGTTAATTATTTTTGAAACTCTTTGAGCAATCGCTGTCAGTTTGAGCATTTTTAAAAAGAGCACATTTCGAGTAAAACGCGTTTTAAAGCATGACATCTTGCCTAAAGTAATGGCATCTGCTTTTACTAAAATACTTGTAGTTTTTTAATCTAGCGAACGGAAAATAATAAACTTGGTATTTTTATAAAGCTAGTAAGATGGTCTGTAAAATAAAAATCATAAGAAAAACTTTGTCAATTTTTGGCAAAATTCACAATTTTAGGGTACTCGGATACCTTAAATGCAAGAGGTTTATGAGTAATAAAAGATGAAATCGCCCAACGAACTTCGAAAACCGATATTAGTCCAAGAAAAGGTGATGTTATCTGTTTGATGGACTTAAAAAAATCGTTTTTTTTTAAGCTTCTATCGGACAACGCAGCAATTAATTCTGAAGTGTAGTGTGATCAGCCGGACAAACTGAATGTTTCACTTAAAGAAAAAAAAGCGTAGTTTTCACTAAGATAATGCGAGGCTTAGTACAAGTTTAGCAACCCGCAAAAAGCTTTTACAGAAAATATATTGCCACATCCATCATATTCTCCAGATCTGGCACCTTCTGATAATTATTTGTATCGGTCTCTATAAAGTTTTAAAGACGGTCAAAACCTTTACTTCGAATAAGGAGGCCAAAAATCATCTAGATCACTTTTTTGCTAGCAAAGTACAAAAATATTATGAGCATGGAATCAGGCTAAGACAAAGGTGCAGGCAAAAAGATATAGGACCAGAATTGGAAATATACAACTCACTAAAATATTTATTCTCTATATGAAAATCGTCTTTCATTTCATAAAAAAAAATAACAAAATTACTTCACGAAGAACCCGATAAGATAAGAATACTTAAATGAGAAGACGCTCGATTAGAAATCCAAAATACCTTTAATATCCTTTTCACACTCGTGAGATTTCTCATCCTTTCTTGACGGACCCTGAAAAAAAAGAATTTTTTTTGTAATAAAGTCCTTTAATGTTAAAAAATAACTATGGATAAATTAATTATTTTTAATTAATCAATATATACGAACTAATAAGAATTACGTAATTTTCTTTCGAAAGAATTGCATGTAAAATTCTGAGAAGGAATATCGCTTTTACAGATACATTTTATATAAAAAAATGATTAATAATTTTTGAAATAAATGCGTAAAAAAATAGTGTACAAGAAAAAAAAAGTAATTTAGTAAGAAAAAACTATACCAAATGTTATCTAATTTTTATCTTCTTAAAGAGAAACAACATTTTAAAGTCATTTATATTAGCATTTTCCCTCTATCATTGCATTACAAGTGTTAAATATTTCCCATGAATTGGAAAAATTCTTCTTAATTTTGTAAGAAATTCATAAATCATCTAAAAATTCAAGGGTAATGTAAAATATTTCTGAAATCTGTTTGGTCAGCGTGCAGCTGAAAAATTTAAAATGATCATCACATTTGAATTACAAAAATTGAAAACTATAACGCTCTTGACGAAAATTGCATTCGTTTTGAACTGACTTAGACATTTATTTGGTAATGTTATGATTGCCTTGAGCAGAAAATTATCCTTTCATTAATGCTTAAAGAAACCCATAACTATATGAAAGAGGAGAGTTGGGTATTGTGGAATACCAAGGATTGGAATCTGTTTGTAGCTGCTAATGCATGGTAAAAACCTTGAACTTATAATGCCTGTCGGTTCCTGCTTCTCTCTGAACCCTTTTCACCCTCGGACCGGCTAGTTGTGTTGGAGAAACTGAATAATCAGTAGACATGATTCACTCTAATTATTTTATTGTCATCAAAATATCAAAACAAACACAATAATAATCTAATTAAGAAAACAGATCAGATAGAAAAGCGCGGAGGTGAGACTCAATAGCCTGGGAATAATAATACGGACCCTCAACTGATTCCAGATAACCTAAAAACAAGCTCAATATCAACTACGTTGCGCACTAATAAGCTAAACTTCTATTTAAATAAGGATCACGATACCTGTACTTTTATGAAGTCGAGTCCTACACTGGAGTCCTTGAATGTGATCCTTATCCGGATTTAATCACTGTCGATTGATCCACTCTCAGTAATCTTCAATTGATAAACTCCGATTGCACGTAATCATTTCACGATCCTTCCTCACCAATTAACTCTTAAAACTCGCGAATACAGAATTTATATAATATACTTAATTTGCATAATCACGCTTTCTTCACTCGATGAAAGTTGGTTGAAATAAATATTTTCCTTAAAGAGTCCTGAAGGGGTTAGTAGAGCCGCGTATAGATCCGTCACAAACTGAAAAAAGACTCTCATGATGCACTGCAATGAGGGTTTGACCACGTTGTTGCCATGTCACTCGCTACAGAACAAAGTGTGTATTGCGATTTTCAAGTTTTTGCAGGTAAGTTTTCAAACATTTTAGCCTACTAGTATATATTAGTAGGTTAGTGACAAACTACTAGTGGCTTGAAAATTAAAGTTTTGCATAATGTACATTAAAATAATTGTAATTTGTAAAACTGTGGTCCTGAAAATGTTTTGTCCTTCTGTTTAAAGGTTATTCTTCCAAGATGGCGTGTTGGGTATCATGGAATACTACGTATCTCATAATACCCTACGTGCAGCAATGAATCGTTCCATTCTGATATATCATTTATAACATACTTCATGCCATCAACTAAAGAACCATAAAATAAAAACGCTGAATGTACCTTCTGTAACGGAAAATTCTCCGAAGACCAACGAGGGGAAATTTTGATTCAATGCCTCAACTGTTTTCTGTAGCCTCGCCTAATTGTTACTGGAGCACGGAAAGATTATATATTTGTGACTTTTGTAAACAGACTCAAAACAGAAAAAATTTTCGAATATTTTTTTAAAAATATGGCTTTTATTGCTAAAAATAACTACGTTTTATGAAGTCCTAATTAGTTTTCCAATGGTTTAAACAAACTTTTCTATATTACCCGACTATTCCATAACAGTCGGGTAATCTAGAAATTCCATTTGTCATTTTTCTTTAAAATAAATTTTTTATAACAACAAAATAAATATTATTTCTTTTGACAAGTGATAATTCCTTACAATCATTTATAGTACATAACCATGATGAGACTTTGTAGATTTTTATAAAAAAACTAGTTAAGTTACTTTTAGAAAAGTAAATGGTTTTACATATACCCGACTTTCTTATATTCTCATATTTTTTATGAAATATTTTCCATACAGGAAACGTATTAGGAAACAGAATTTCGGCGGTAGAATTTACAATTCTGGGAAACAAATAAGAGATATAAGCAGTACAGGGTATTTTTTTGACCGCACAATTGACATAGAGTTAGTATAATTTGTTATATAATATGAAAGAAGACATTTCGCAACAGATTACCCTGTATTTCTAAAAAAACACACTGTTTTTGTGATTTGATCTGGAATTCTGCTGTTTTTTTCAGCAATTTTGGATTAATAAGTCATAGTTCATAAATTTCTTTTGAATCTTAGCAAACTATAGACGAATGGCTGATTCACTAAATGTATTATTTCAAAATGCCAGTAGCAAACTGTAATAGAATGTCCTAGTTAAAATTTTCAAAGAAAAACCCTTTTTTAAGTCAGAAACTTGCTGAAAGCTTCTCTGAAAGATTTTTAAAATAAAAAACAAATAAGAATATTTTTTGCACGTTTGAGTTTTTCACCTCTAATATACGATAAATATGAATTATATAATTCAATAAAAAAGAGAAACTTAATATTCTTTTTAAACTTGTTTTACAAGAGTATTTCATTATTTTGTATAAAGATCTGTATAGTTAGGAGCCTTCCTCAAGGTGGTCTTGCTAGTAAGTGTTTGGATAACTTTTACTTGCGCTTTTTTAAAATAGATCATATTGATAATGAGTCCTACTATCCGTTTTATTGGCGATTTAATAGTATTTAGACTAAATTTTTGTATTACATACTACCTTGACTACCTTAATTTGTTAAAAAATAATCTTAACTCTAATATGGTTAAATTTTGTGATTAGGACTTGCATCTAATTAACAATAAAGCAGTTAGTAATATTTATTACAAAATAGATTCTTTTAAATCTCATATCAATAAAATTCCTGTATGAAACAGCAATTTGCATACATCAACAGAAATATTACTTTAAGTTTTTTACTGCACAAAATGGATAAATTCAACAACATTAAGAAATTCTTACATCACTTTTTGAATCACGGCTATCCCATAAACATCTTAAGAACACACTTACTCCATACAACATTAATTCTTTTGTAATTTTTTTATCCCAAAATTTTTTTTATTCCTCCTTGTTAGTGATCTAGCTGTGAAGATTAAAAACACTTTTACCACACTTTCTTAGACATCATATGCATTGACAAATTTCTACATTTTGACGACCGACCAGTTTATAATTTGACGGCTGGGTTGCGTAGATGGTTAGACTCTGATCCTTGTACGTCCAAGTTTCCGGGATCGACCGCGGAACAAGTCGGTGGATTTTATGATGCAAAAAATGACAGCGTCCATGCCGTATGGTTAAGCGGCATGTAAAAAATCCCTTGAGAGCGTGTTTGGCTTGGGTGTTCTGGGCAAAATTAAATTTCTATTACAATTTCACATCGTCAGAAATCAGGTGCCTCCATCAGGGAAGGAAACTGGGTGCCAAAATTACATTGTGGAAATTGGTATTTAACTATATGGAGCCGCACTTAAAATTGATACAGTTCCGGGGAATGTATCAGGTCTGTAATGGTAAATACCATTAAAAAACAATTGTAAACCTACGAAGTTTTCTTAAATGCATCTCTTTTGACATGTTAGTATAGGTACCTTTTACCTTTATGAAAGTCGCTTTAGATTCTGTACAAAATTCTTCATTTTCTTGGAAATGATGTGAGTACAATTTTTAAAATTCTTAAGATTTTATGATGTGCTACAAATTGAAGTTGATTGGCTTCTTCATTTGTTTGGGAGTTTTTACTCAATGTACTCTTTTACAATTTGGATTTTTGTCTATATTTTGTTCGGAATTTCTTGCTACCGAGTCGCAAAGGACAAAGGTTAGTACCATCAAACTTGTTAACCCACTTATTCGGTCCTAAGTCCGAAATTGCTTTTTTGACTCTTGGGTTCATTTTTAAAATTTTTTTGTTTAACTGTATTACTTCCCCCGTTTTGTGTTTATTGTATTTTTTTATTCTTATGTGTTTTTTGGTGGTTCCTACATTTTTCATTCATATACATATGTTTAATTACCCTTAAATGATTAGGAATAGTGGTAAAGCCTCCCTCCATACGCTTGAATATATCTTGATGGATTCGCATAGACATCCATCTGTCTGTAGGTTTCAAAAAGTGATTTCTTAAGCTCCAGGTGGTGAATAAAACTTCTTCCCATCACATACCATGCACTGTCCTAAAATATAAAAACAATAACTCATTATTAAAGCATATTTTAGTGATTTGTGTACTTTTTTTAACCCTTGACTGGGGTTGCCCGTTCACCGTAAGGGCTATCGAAAGCTAGCCACAATCGGTTTGCCCATACAGTTTACGGGTACTATATTTTTTTCTTCCTACCTTTGATTTGCGCATATTTTTTATACTATTAGAGAGACTATTAATGCTAGTGTTTTTATGAGACGTTTGTCCATGATACTGAAATGCTTCTCATCCGGTATTTTCTTTGTGGTGAAGTTGGGAATTTTTCATTGAAGACAGGAATTTAGATTCTTGAAAATATTCAACAAAAAGAACGAGGATTGGCAAGGCAATGTGCAATTTGTTACTTGAGAAGAAATGAAAATGAAATATAATCCTAAAAAGCCGATATTATCTCTGTCCCCTTGCAATGTAAGACTTAATATTACACCATGCTTCCAATTGTGTGTGCATATATATTATGCACACACACACAAAATCCTCAAACTCTTAAAAAGGGGCATGAACATAAAATTTCTTGTAAATATGAGAAATTTCTAAGATATATAAAACATTCTTCATAGCATGCAGGGTGTACTTACCAAAAACAAAAATTTTAGGCAGTGGTTCCAAAGTGGTCTATGACAACCTGCAAGGGGTCTACGAATAATTTGGGGGTCCATGAAGTGTAAATGGGGGTCTATGACAGTTGTTTTCATTAAACCAAATTTTAATTATAAAGGAAAATTTAACCAAATGGAAACCAGATTTTACCTATTTAACACATTTATTTACTAAATTTAATGAGGCTAATTTGCAGCTGTATGGCAGCATACATTTTTATTAAAACAATAACCATCATTTCAGCATTTCTTGCCAGAATTAAGATAAAGGAGCATAATATTGGAAGTAGCGAATTTTCCTAGTTTCTCAATTGGTCACAGACAATCTGCTAGGACAGTGACATTTTAAGCTACGTTTAACATTTAAATGCCCTTAATGCAGATTCCGAAACTAGGTTTGAGAACGCATTTACTTGGTAATTACAACAGAAGGCTATGAATTCCTATGGCCACATTGAAATAAAAAATGTCATATTACAAGAGGAAATGATTGGAATAGGAACTAACGGAGATCTTAAAGTAAAGTTTAGAAATGGATGTCAGCAATTTTGGCTTTAAAGAGACATACCTGTTATTTACTTTGCATTATAGAGTATTTGAGAAAGTTTTTAATTGTTTTTCTTAGTGTGAAGGAGTTTCAGCGGGGTTGTCGGCTGGACACTACTAACTGAGGAAATTTTAAGTTAAACCTGACAAGATTGATGACAAATGTTGAAAATTTGTAATTGAAGCACCAGATTTATCCCTATCATTATAAACATTTGTTTTTTAATCAGTTATTTTATGTATCACTTGAATATTAAATTAATTAACATGTGTTTTTTAAATTTCACTGTTTCCCAACTTCACTATAGTTATAAATTTAAATCTTTTAAATTAAGTAGCTCTGTACAAGCTGTTACAAAAACATTTAAGTTAATAAATTTGCAAAAATTCAATCTTACGTAAGCAGGGGACTACCCCAAACCGAAAAAGTTGGCAAGGGGTCTACGAGACAAAAAAGTTTGGGAACCTCTGATTTAGGGGTTTTTGTGTTCCACAATTATAAAATAAAAAATAGTGAAACCTTTAAAATTGAAAATTAGGGCGCCTCTGGGCGTCCTTCGTCAGGAAGAGATGACGAAAGTATTGCCAAAATCAACGATGCAATTGGATGAAGATCGTCGAAAGGCTGATATATCTGAGAAAATCTGACCAAATTTCTGAGAAAAAGAACATGTTATGGAGCACATTTACGGCAATGCTTCCACTCCACATAGCTTTAATGGTTCGACCATTTTTGACAAACAACAACATGGTGCTTGTGCCTCATCCCTCTACTCACCCGATCTGGCTCCGTTGGCCTTATTTTTGTTTCCTGAAGAGAAGTCTGAAAGAAAAGTGATTCAGTGATGTGGATGAAGTCAAAGAAAACACCCTAACGGCTTTGAACAGTATACTGCTCCAAGAGTTCCAGAACTGTTTTGAGCAGTGGCAAGAGCGTTGGGAGAATGCATCAATGCACACGGACAATAGTTTGAAGGGGGACTAATGTAGATTTCGATGAAAATGCAATATAAAAAAATTACAAAAATAAAATCCGGTTTTTTTTTGCTCTCTCCTCGTACGTAATATATATTGGCGAAACATTCCTTTATTTGGAATCGTCGTCAAATGTTGGAGAGGACACCGGAGTTGACTCATTACTATTATAACTTCCCCATATCAAGGCGTTTGAGACTCGATTAGGTTGAAATTTTCTTTATTTTTAAGAATGACTTTGCAGTAAAAACTATGCGCGAAGTAATGACTCTCTAGCCCCTAAGCATATTTTTCAAACATTGCTAAATACGCCTCTTTTTCCGTGATTTGTAGCATTAGCATAAAATAATACATGAAACTGGATGCTTAAAAATAGAAAAATGAATAATATAATATTTGATTAAATGCTTGTACACGCAAGAGAATACTTACCAACCCAAGTAGTCAAAGATTTTCCATGGTTGAAGAGAACAGAAAATGAAATTAAAGCTCCTCCTTCGACTGGCATATGGATTCCTGTAACAATTTATGAGAAAAATTAATTGAGTGAAAAATATAGTTACACTTTTCAACAACCTTCAGTTCACATTGTATAACCATATTTCATATATATCTACTCCTTTAAAGCTAAATAAGGTACATATAACTTCTATTCACGTTTAAATAATACAAAAAAAATCATTTTTATGTTAAAAAAATTATGTAAATGAGCTGATTTAGACCCCAAAATGTCGAAATCAGATTTATCAATGATATACTACAATCTTGGTTAAAATCGTAATCTCATGAAGTTCGATCATAATTTTTAATTGTGACAATCCATATTCAGCGTATTTCAATTTAAATCAGTTTCACCTGCAATATTGGTTCATGATAGTTTCACAGCATGATAAATTAATTTATCTTGATCTCGCAACATCAGTATTTTCCTTCAACTAAAAACACCATTATATATAAAATTAGAAAAAGCCCAATTTTCGCACTTAATTTTTACGTATTTGCATAAACTTCTTCGGGAAAGGAACAGAGGTTCGATAGAAGGAATTGAACCGACAGGACAAATAAATTCATATAAAATCTACCAACTAAAATAAGAGCGAACTTTATAATTGTAATCGTTATATGAAACATCATTTCAATAGCATCAAAAAATTTCTTTCGTGTACTTGATCGATTGATTTATTTCTCTTGATCAGATTTTCAATGACTAAGGAATAATATAATATTGATATAATTGTCAAATGATATAATTGTCAAAAATGCCGTTTGAACAGGTAGATTGGATCTTTATGAAATGGTGTACGATAGTTTAAAAGTTCAGTTGAGTTAAACATGCACCAAGTGCCTGATTTGTTCAATTTTGAAAAAATCTAGACTTGAGCCACAAATTCTTATTTTTTAAACTTGCAAATCAGTCACCAGGCCATTGCGATTCAAATACCGTATTTACTCGAATCTAAGCCAACCTATTTTTCCAGAGTTAATGCTACTAAAAATCGCGAGTGCGGCTTAGAATCAAAAGCAAAATATTTGCTAGATGTGGGAAATTGAGTTTTTACCCCTTTCAAAATGGAAAATTTCACTGTCCATTCTGACCACTTGCATCAATGCCTTATCCCCTTCCACAGTTTTTCTCCAGTTTTTTTTTTTCAGAGAAAGAGAATTAATTCTTTTCAAAAAATACTTTTCTTTAATCCTTAGGGTTAGATTTTTGCTTAAAAACCATCACTAACGAAATAGTAAAAAAATCATGTAGAAGTAGCATTTTTTTATGTGGATATTGTCAGCAACATTCTCTTGATTTATATTTAATAGTTGTCTGAAGATTCTCGCTTTGAAAGTATATTAAAATATCAACGTATAGGGAATATCAACAATGCTTCTGTTAATTTTGAACAACGTTTGGATGACTCGGGTACCTCTGATTTGAAACTTTCCTCTTAACATTTCACGCCGTACATCATGAAGACTTTGGAACACAGTTTATTTGCCATGAAACATTTTTATTTCTATCGTCTTTCCCCAAAACTAGTCAAAAACTTTGAGTTAGATTCCGCAATGGAATCCAAACTCAAACCCTGAGATTATACATTGAGCATTATTAGAAACATTGTTAGATAGATAGATATATTTTGATTCAAATAAATTTCTCTTAGTGTCGCTTATTTTTTTAATCGATTTTTTATGTTTAAAATAGAATTTTCATCTTTACAATTAGAAAGTGAAATAAAATACATTATCAAAACATGAAACAGCTTATAATTCCGACGGGAATATACACAGAATCAAAATGCTTAGCTTTCAGTTAACTGTATCATAGATAAATGAAGAATTTCTGAGACAGCAGAATATCAAAAAGTGGAAAAACCTCTTGCCATCTTGTTGAACGAAATATCTGAATTCAACAAAATCAGCCATCAGATTTGCTTACATGGGAAATAATTGATACAGTTTCATTTTAGCAAAAACACTTATTTAGGATTTGTTAGGGTTCACGTATCCCACTAGATAGCGCTATTTAAATTATAAGGTGTGTATTTATGTTTACCCGGAAGAATGAAAAAGGACATAGAATTAATTGTAGGAGGCTGTACGGAGGCCATACACTCTTCGTTAGCTAAAATTATTATTTTTATATTATTTTAATAAATGCCACTAGATAGCGCTATTTAAATTGTAAGGTGTGTATTTATGTTTACCCGGGAGAATTAAAAAGAACAAAGAATTGTAGGAGGCTGTACGGGGACCATTCGCTCTTCGTTAGCGATATGATTTATTTATATTATTTTAATAAGCTATTTTTAAAGGATATCATCAGCAGTATAGAAAGAAATATTCAGAAGAAGCTTAAATATGCCCAAACATTATAAAATACAGAATCAATAGGTCAATATTTAAGACTGGATCGTCTATTAAAAGCTCTGTGTAAGTGACATTGTGTATAGGTTGATTCGTAATTAGTGTGACCAATT
>BMAO01039314.1:0-17348 GCA_019973975.1 Trichonephila clavata | reverse complement strand
TTTTTTTTTTTGTGAAATTATTTTTTGTGGGTGGCGAATTGTTTTGGGCGGTTTCTTTTATGCGGTAACTATCTACCGGAGAAAAACAGGTTTAACTGTACATGAACCTTTAAAGGTTCATGTATTTAAGCAAACATTTCTTTAGCCCCCCATCCGTTATAGTGGTTAGTAACGGTGGCTGCTGTGCGTTGGGTTTGGCTTCGAATTCCGGAGAAGGCATGGATGTTTGAAATGCTTAGTGCCTTGGCGACATGGGAGTACTCTAATAGCCATCGAGCCGCAAGTCCTCTTGTGAGGTTGGAGTAAGAGAAAGAGAGGGGGAGACCCCTGACCACCCCTAAGGGTAGTGTTAGCGACCAGTGGGAGCACTTAGTATTGTTAATTCAAGAATGAAGGCAAAGCAAGTGTTGAGGCAGGAGAGGTCAGGAGATTAGATACGTCCTCTTATTTATATTATCGTTAGATTAATAAGTTTGATCGGGTTTAGCGATTCCTTGGGTTTATTGATTAGAGGGCCTTCTCAGGTTTTTGATAGTGGAAAAAGGAAATAGAATTGTTTAAATTAAGAAATGTCCGATTCTTTCTCAAACCCTTTCACACCCGCGGTCAAAGGGTAGCGACAGGCTGAATTGAAGTTCATGGCTAGAAATGGATACCAGAAATGTTTCGATGAACTTTACAAGCTGTGGCAAATGTGTGCTGTTGCTCAAAGAGTCTTATTTCGAAGGAGGCTGTGTTTCAGCAACATAACTGGTAATAGTTTTTAAGTTATGGACTCAGTCCGGTAACTTTTGAATCCCACTATGTATTTATACTTATTCACTGACATCACAGCAAAGAAAAAAATGCGGAAATAGATAGGTGTCAAATTATATTAGGGTTTGCCGCCCGGGGATCCCGGTGTTTATTCAAATCCCAAAATCCCGGGATTGAAATAATTAATCTCGGAAATTGAAATAATTTTTGCTGAATTATGTTTGGAATAGTTTTTTTTCTCATCAAAATTTTCTAAGAGTTTAATCCTCAGAACATTTATATAGGGAACTTTTACTTCCTAAATGAAACATTGTACAACATTCATTGCGGTTCCCCAGTAATAAATAAAAATGTGACTCAGTTGCCTGTGGTTAAAAATAAATTTTGATTTTTCTTTTCCGTATCATCAATTATGAATCATTTTTCTGAATTATCATATTAAATCAATATAAAAGATGTTTTTTTTTAAATTTCTCTTATTTTTTTTTATACATCAAGAGATAACTTTAGTAAAATTATTTTGGTATCATAAGTATATTCTTATAAGATATTTAAGCTCTTACTGTTATTTGAAATATTAAAAAGACACTTCTTCAAAATTCTTTCAGAATGCTTAAAGTTTTTGAATTAGTTATAGGTGAGTTATTTCAATATTTTATTCCTTTTTAATATAACGAGAGGCAAGTTCAGTAATATTATTTGGTTTCCATTATAAATATATTTTCAAATTAGATTGCAGGCATTAATATTGAAATTTTATTAAAAATATTTTGAAAAGACATTTTTTGAAGAAGTTAACAGACAGAAATTTATTGGACTGTGGAATTTACAATGTATTTATTATTTATTTTTAATATTGAAGTCTGTTTTTTGAGTATTTTTATTGGAGTTAATTTTAGTGTTTATTATGATTAATTTCTAGTGTTCCTAATTTAATAAGATTTTTAAAAAAATGGAAAGTATTTGTTCTGTGGAAGTTGTAAAAGTAAAAATTTTTTAGATTAAAATTTATGTAAATCTATTCTATTTTTTGTACGTGCTTCTTACAAGCAAGTTTACCGTGAAAAATGTTCAGTTCAGACTTCATAATTCTAATTTCGAAAATTCTACTTCCTTAAAATGTCTTACCATGCAGTTATCAATTCTAAATATATTTAGCATTAAAAAAATAGTGTTTCAATGAAAATAATAGCGGGGCTTTTTATTCTGTTTTAAGTTAAGAATAAGATTTTGGAAAATCTCAAACATCGATTTTTAATTCTAATGAATTCAAACTGCACTATTTTTATTGAATTCATTATGTTCTATTTTTATTTGTTTTTGATGAATTAAGTTTCGTGTTTCGATTTATCTCAACAAATAATATTAAACCAATTTTTTAATTATGCTTTCAGTTTTATAACGTAATTTCAACCATGATAATGCGCAAGTATTTTTCATAAATAGTCCATTCCTAAGCCCGGGACAAATCCCTTGATTCTGAGATTGGGATAATGTAATCCCGAAATTCCCGGATTGAAAACATAGTACGGGATTGCAAACCCTACATTATGACTATTACAAAAGAGCTTAGCTGCGGTAAGTCCTTCCTGAGTCTTTTAAGGGAGTTGTTACAATACGTTACAGTAGTCCAGTACTACAAAGAAGCAAATTAGTCTCCTCATTACAAAAACATCAAAAAAATTAATACTTCCTTATGAATTAAAATATTGGTATTCGTTAAATTGTGTCGCTAACGGGTTTTTCAAGCACAATAAATTTTGCTCTCGCTATTAACAACAAATCAAAGTTTAAATTCTCAATAACGAAAGCAAAGTTTATTCTGAGTGGCTTGAATAGCCCGTTAGAGAAACAATTTAACAAGTACCCATATTTTAATTCGTAGGGAAGTATTAATTTATCTGTAATGTTATAGTGATGAGGAGACTAATTTGCATCTTTGAAGTACTGGACTATTGTAACAGCGCCCTTAAAGGACTCACGAGGAACTTTCCGCAGATAAGCTGTTTTGTAATAGTCATATAATACGACATCTATCCCTTTTAGCATTTTTTCTGTGCTGTGATATCAGTAAATACATAGTAGGATTCAAAAGTTTCCGGACCGAGTCCATAACTTAAAAAATATTACCAGTTAAGTTGCTGAAACACATTCTCCTTCGAAATAAGACTCTTTGAGCAACAGCACACTTTTGCCACAGCTTGTAAAGTTCATCGAAATATTTCTGGTATCCATAGCTAGCCATAAACTTCAATTCAGCCTGTCGCTACCCTTTGACCGCGGGTGTGAAAGGGTTTGAGAAAGAATCGTACATTTCTTAATGTAAACAATTCTATTTCCTTTTTCCACTTTCTCAACGACCTGAGAACGCACTCTAATCACTAAACCCGAGGAGTAATCGAACTTATCAATCTAACGGTAATATAGATAAGAGTACTTATCTACTCCTCTGAGCACTCTTGCTTCAACACGAGCTTTATCTTCATTTGTGAATTGACAATACTAAGTGCACCCACTGGTCGCTAACACTACCCTTAGGGGTGGTCAGGGCTCTCCCACCTCTCTTCCCCTTACACCAACCTCACAAGAAGACTTGCCGCTCAATGGCTATTTTGAGTACTACCTTGCCGCGAAGGCACTAAGCATTTCAAACATCCATGGCTTCTCCGGAATTCGAAGCCAAACCCAATGCACATCAGCCAGCGTTACTAATCACTATAACGGAGGGGAGGGGCTAAAAAAATGTGCTTAAATGCATGAACTTTGATTGTTTACTATTACTATTATACAGAATTTACCAAAAAAATTTCCGTTATCAAAAATTTTCAGCAATCACTGCCCCATTCGAGTATTTAAAAAAAAAATTTCAAGTAAAACGCGCTTTAAAGTATGGTATTTTGCTTAAAGTAATGGCATCTGCTTTTACTAAAACATTTGTAGTTTTTGTTCTAGTGATCAGAAAATGATAAACTTGGTATTTTTATAAAGCTAATAAGATGGCCTATTAAGTAAAATTATTAAAAAAAATTGTGTGTGTGTCAATTTTTGGCAAAATTCACAATTTTAGGGTAGTTTGATATTTTATACCAAAAAAAACACACCGGAATTTGAAGGTTCATGTACAGCAAAACCTGTTTTTTTACAGTAGATAAGCACCGCATAAAAAGAAACTGCACATTATTCATTTCTAAAAAGGAGTTTCCTTTCTTTTATATTTATTTTAATTTATATGGTAAGCTACCATAAATATAATATAATTTATATGATGAGATATCATGAAGATGGTATTATTTATATCATAAGGTATCATATTTTTGCAGTAGATATGCACTGCATACAAAAAACTGCACATTATTAATTTCTAAATAGGAGAGTTTCCTTTCATTTATATTTATTTTAATTTATATGGTAAGATACCATAAATATAATATAATTTATATGATGAGATATCATGAAGATGGTATTATTTATATGATAAGGTATCATATTTTTGCAGTAGATATGCACTGCATACAAAAAACTGCACATTATTAATTTCTAAATAGGAGAGTTTCCTTTCTTTTATATTTATTTTAATTTATATGGTAAGCTACCATAAAGATAATATAATTCATATGATGAGATATCATAAAGATGGTAATATTTATGATAAGGTATCATATTTTTGCAGTAGATATGCACTGCATACAAAAAACTGCACATTATTAATTTCTAAATAGGAGAGTTTCCTTTCTTTTATATTTATTTTAATTTATATGGTAAGATATCATAAATATAATATAATTTATATGATGAGATATCATAAAGATGGTATAATTTATATAAGGTATCGTATTTTTACAGTAGATAGGCACTGCATAAAAAGAAACTACCCATTATTAATTTCTAAATAGAGGAGTTTCCTTTCTTTTATATTTATTTTAATTTATATGGTAAGATACCATAAAGTTGATATAATTTATATGATGAGATATCATAAAGATGATATAATTTATAAAATATCATAAAAATGGTATAATTTATATGATGAGGTATCGTATTTTTACAGTTGATAGGCATCGTATAGAAAGAAACTGCACATTATTAATTTCTATATAGGAGAGTTTCCTTTTTTTTATATTTATTTTAATTTATATGGTAAGATACCATAAAGTTGATATAGTTTATGATGATATATCATAAAGATGGTATAATTTATGATAAGATATCATAAAGATGGTATAATTTATAAGGTGTCAATTTTTGCAGTAGATAGGCACCGCATAAAAAGAAACTGCATAATATTAATTTCTATATAGGAGAGTTTCCTTTCTTTTATATTTATTTTAATTTATATGGTAAGATATCATAAAGATGGTATAATTTATATGATGAGATATCATAAAGATGGTATAATTTATATAAGATTTCATAAATGGTATAATTTATATGGTAAGATATCATATTTTTACAGTAGATAGGGACCGCATAAGAAGAAACTGCACATTTTGTGCTACAAAATTTCATAAATCCATAAGAAATTTATGAGAAAGTGCTTATTTACTGCTGTTATATTGTTGTTTTTTAATTTCTATATGGAGAGTTTCCTTTCTTTTATATTTATTTTAAATTATGGCAAGATGTCATAAATATGGTATAATTTATATAAGATATCATAAAGATGGTTCAATTTATATGATAAGATATCATAAAGATGGTTCAATTTATATGATAAGATATCATAAAGATGGTTCAATTTATATGATAAGATATCATAAAGATGGTTCAATTTATATGATAAAATATAAAGATGGTATAATTTATATAAGATATCATAAAGATGGTATAATTTACATAAGATATCATATTTTTACAGTAAATAGGGACCGCTTAAAAAGAAACTGCACATTATATGTCCCAAAATTTCATAAATACATAAAATCAAATATTTATGAAATTTATGAGAAAGTGCTTATTCACTGCTGTTAATTTTAATTATTTTTTATTTCTATATAGGGTAGTTTGCTTTCTTTTATATTTATTTTAATTTATGGTATAATTTATATGGTAAGGTACCAAAAAGATGGTAAAATTTATATAGTAAGATATAATAGGGATGGTATAGTTAAATGGTAAGGTATCATATTTTTACAGTAGATAGGGACCTCATAAAAAGAAACTGCACATTATATATTCTGAAATTTCGTAAATACATATGACAAACAGCTTCGTCAACATACTACAGAATTTATTTTGCATACGGCGGAGAGGAACTACATAAAAAAGTAGTCCTTAGAATGCATGTCAAATATTTATGAAATTTATGAGAAAGTACTTATTCACTGCTGTTAATATTGTTATTTTTTAATTTCTATAGCATAGTTTCCTTTCCTTTATATTTTAATTTATATGGTATAATTTATATGTGGCAAAATATTATAAAAGTGTGGCAGCGTTTAATTCCATAACAAGATAAATAATTAAATAACACATGAAAACATTTTTAAAAACTTTTAATTTCTTATTGTATAGACGGAAAAGTCTCCGAATGACACATACATATTCACTGCTGTTCATAGTAATTGATAGTTTTTAGTTTTTATAGGATAGTTTCCTTTCTTTTATATTTATTTTAATTGAAGAGTAATTTAATCGATATATCCAGTAAGTAAATAGTGTGGCATATATTTTAAATTCAGGTGGAATAACACTGTATTTTTTTAATTTATAAAGCTGAATGTTGTAATTTTCTTGCGGTGGCCGTGTGGTCTAGGTATCGGATCATGGCTAGCATGCCATGAGTTCGATCTTAGTACCACTAAAGACCCGCCGTGTAGGGCAGCGTTGCACGTTAAATCCGTCGAGAGCTCAAACGTCCTACCGTTGGTGTGGTGTGGAAGTTAGGAGAGGGGTGCCATCTCAGGTGTTGTCCGCGTCACTTGACCATGGTTCAAAATTACGCGGACCGTCACCAAAAGCCCTCGTGTTGCTAATCAGTGCGACGTTAATATCCTCTCACTCTCTCACTGTAATAATTTTCTAAGCTACCACATCAAAAACGGTTAAATTTATATAGTAAGATATCATAAAGAAGATGTGGCAACGATTAATTCCATAACAAGATAAATAGATAAATTACTCATGAAAACATTTTAAACTTTTAAATACTCGTTGTATCAACGGAGAAGTTTCCGAAATGCACATACGTATTCACTGCTGTTAATATTGTCAGTTTTTAATTTCGATAGGATAGTTTCCTTTCTTTTATATTTATTTTAATTGAAGAATAATTTGTGGTCGATATATCCAGTATGTAAATGGAGTTTGGCTCATAATTTAAATACAGTTGGAATAACACTGTATTTTATTTAATTTATAAAGCTGAATGTTGTAATAATTTTTTTAACTAATACACAAAAAAATGGTTAAATTAAAATGTGGTAAGATATCATAAAGAAGATGTGTCAACGATTAAGAATGAAAAACGGGATTTGAAATCTCAACGGTATTCGAGAGTTTTTCAAGTGGATTTCTGGTATGTAAGTATTTAAATATATGTTGTGTAAACTATCTTTTATATTTATAATAAACGTCAAATTTCCTGAATTGTTTGTATCCAAGGTGATATATATTATATACATGCCATTAAATTTCAACAATATTTTCTGTTTTTTTGGATGTCAAGGAAGTGAATGAGTACCACGTCAATTTTTTTGTCCAAAAACAGGAAAAACTTTTAATATATTAAGAAGATTGCTTACCTCATAATTCTCAGAATAAATAAATATCTATCTGTTTTATGAGAATTAGCACACCAATGCATATTTAGAATTAAAAAAAACTACTGTGCAACTCTCAGTATAAATTGTTTGTCAATATAAATAACGTATGTATTCCATTCTAAGCCGTAGCTGAAATATCTTAGTAAATTGTTGAGAAAAAATTTTAAAAAATAATATTGCAATATTAGAAAAAAAATAATATACGATTCAAAAAATATGACGCAAATAATTTATTTTAAGAGTACAAAAAAACTATTAAATCGATGCATAAACCAGTAACCTAACCGTCAGTATCTACTTCAATTTATCCTTCAAACAATTTTTTCAATACTGAGAAAAATTTGTGGCTTAGATTCGAATAAAATACGGTATATATCTGTTGATGATTGTACGCTAGTGTCTTTCTGAAAACATTTACTTATTAATATTTTATTAAATATTCTTATTAGTTTGGTAATAATTTTATACTAATTAAATATTATAAAAAAATTGTTTTCTCAAAATTATGAAAACTACTTAGTTTAGGAAAAAAATAGATTTAGAAGTGAGCGATGGGTGAGGTTGCACAGATGAGAATGTTGATAGTTAAAATTTAATTTTTCATTCCTTAAACATATCTATATCTTTAAAGAATAACTTTCGCTCCGTAAACGAAAAATGAATTTCAACAAAGTAAGTCAGCGACATGATGAGATCTGCAGTCCAGGGTGGCATAGAGAAATCAATTACAAGGGCAATTTAGCCTGTAACGCTGATGAATATGCGGCATACGCACTGGAGGGGCAACTTTCAACTGACCCAGTATGTAATTACAGGCCAAAAAACGTCAATGAAAACGTCTCCAGGTGGTGGATAGGGGAATGCCTCCATTGTTTTTTCCAATGGGTGGTAGGAGGGAAATAAAATACCTCCCGTGATCCCCTATCCAATAATTACAAGGTTCTCAAGGAACCAAGAACCTCCCGAGTTTGGACTTTTCCCAGGAACTAAAGAAATTTTTCTACAAGTCAACGAATCACGGCGACCTGGATGTACTCCGTTCCCTCTTCAACCGGATTCAAGCGGCATCATAACTTATTCATGAGAGGGATCGACTTGGTAAGGAGCTCCAGAGAAATTGAGATGCTGTTGTGGTTTCTTATCCCCACTTGATCAAAAGAAACACCTTGTACCTTTTTAAGAACTGTAGCAGGACTTGAGAAGAGCTTGCTCTTATGGGAACCAATACAAGCCAAGCACACGCCACATGCCGTTTAGCTCGAGTATGTCCACTGCGAAATCTAGCAAGAGTATGATCTCGCCTACTGCCTGATCCAAGCAAAGCAGAACCAGGACAGTTTTCAACACAACAGGTCTGTCGCCTTGTTTACTATCACTGAACATCGTTCAGTGTTATGCTGTTGGTGTGGCTTAGGATGATAAAGTTTCAACCGGGATGTTCCATTTTTCCTTTGCTCCACTCTATTTTTCTTATGTGCAGCAGAGATTACTTCTTCTACGCCATTGTTTCAATTGATAGCCGCAGCTCAATTGAGCCTCTGAATCAGGGAGGAATGGTGCATGGACGACAACGAGTATTGTCCAGCTATTAAATAGCTTGAGTGCCAAAGTTAAGATCTTTATACAGTGGATACCGTCGCACGTGAATGTCTGCGGGAATGAGATTCCAGATGTTTTGGCCCGTTAGGGCAGCCATAAAGATTCTACGCATGGTGGCTACCTTACTTTTTCAGAAATTGCAACACGAGTCAAAGCTAATCAACTTTCTCTTGCTCTGCGATCTTTTCACCCATCGCTCATTTATAAAAAGCACACACAGCTTAAGCCAGCGTTTCTCGAACTGTACTGCGGGCCCCCGAGGGAGTGATAACCCTACGGGGGGAGGGGTGAAAGCATATCGAAAAGTCCAAACTAAAAGATTATTTTAAAAGATTCTTAATTTACTGAAAGAAAAAAAAAACATTCTGAACTATTAAAATTAACATAGTTATCTTATAACTTAAAATATTTTTGTACTTATATATATATGAGAAATAGGTACAAAATTTAATACTTATATTGATAATGTGTACTTTTTACCAACCATTTTGGTTGTAATGTAGCTTTAGCTTAAATATATATTATTATAGCATTAAAGAAGAGGGGGCGGGGCGATGGAAATTGGGCGGCCACTATTGTGACAAGCACTGGCTTAAGCAGATCAGTTGATCATTTAAGTGCTGAAAAATTTTCTTATATATATGCTAAAAGTACGGAATGAAATGCATAGTCATTATTTCTTTTTGTAAAATAACAAATTTTATATAATTAACACATTCAGAATCAAGTTTTTTTTCCTGTTAAGCCTATTCCATTTAAAAAATTCATATAAAATCTTTAACGTAATAAAACAATAAAAAAATTTTATAAGCACTCCAAATTCCGAAAGCTCTAAAGTCTGATCCCACCGGTGTGATCACAGGCCTCAAAACGGGAAAAACGCAATCTCACATAATGTGTTCTCTTCAGTGATGACGTATATGTGATCGTGTTCCTGAATGGGTTAACTATAATTTTGTATATATATATATAATACAAACGAATACATATAAATTCCTAAATCGCGTCATACAAATAAATTTTGATGTCAAATGTTTCTTGCATACAATTTTAAACCAAATAATTAAAATGCCTTTATTGGTCTTCTAATATATATTATTTATGTAAAAGCGTTATAAGGAGAAATAGTGTAATGCATTAATAGCAGTTGAAATATGACGCTGTTGGAAATTAATTTAATTTAGTTAGAAATAATTCCAACACTACTTCTTCAAAGTTTTTCAAAATATTTAATTATCCATTTATTAAATAAATATCCAGCTTCAATAATGTTAGTTTTTAACTTCTATAGGATAGTTTCTTTTCTTTAAAATTTATTTTTAATGAAGAATAAAATTATTCAACTTAAACAAGTCATTCTTTTACTGAATTGAACTCAAATAAAACACAAGCAAAGCGTGACAGTGCTTTGCCACACTAAACGGTTAAATTAGAGAAAAATGTTTCAATTAATTCTATGAATTTATAGCTTACGAAATATTATTTTATATTTAATATTTTAGTAGTGAGTTTTTAGTATTTCATGCTTATACAATGCTTATTTTGTTTTATGTGCCTCATTGTTTTTGCCTTCCTCTTTTCATAATTGAGTATTCGTGGTACTCACTCCATACTGGTTTATATTTATTTAAGGCATCCGACTAGGTTTGGAAACTTCTTGTTTTCCAAAAATATATTTCCAGAACTGTTTTATTCTTTTAAAAGATAAATAGGCTTAACGAATCTCAATTATTAAATAAATAACATTTGTTTTTGAAAAATATATTATTTTTTGCTAAGTTTTTAGCAAAATTTTTAATATTTAGTAAGAGCATAATTAAATGTAATGTTTAATCCATCTGAAGTGTCACGAACCCCAGGATAAAAATGATTTTAGGAATAAATATTTTATAAGTATTCATAAATTTCATGTTTGAAGTTAATGATTTTTCATCAAAATTACTTCATGTTCTAAGCTAAAACTGGCTGTAAAATCTGATTTGCAGTCAATATTTTAAAACCTGTGGTTTGTTACACTTTAAAGGGATTATCTCATCAGTGTTATAAATTTCAATAAATTTTTTACACAGTTTTGGAGATATGCCATTTTTAGTGCACTATTTACCATAACTATTTCAGTTTTGAAAACAAATAATTTTTTTTATAAGTTGGATAAAGTAAATTTTAGAAAAAAAAAGTTTTATGTCTCTATCTTCATTCGTAATACTTATATTTCCCCCCTAATGGTTTTATAATGCCAAACACTTATTTAAAAAACTCTACAACCTAGTCGGTCACCTTAACATAAATGACTTTCGGTTTAAAAAAGAAACTTTTCTCTCGAGGTTTCTTGTAAGTTCTAGTTAAATTTAAGACTGTAATACTAGCGCATTGAATGCAAATAATTCAAGAAAGTTGACATTCTTTAATCCTCCATTAATCAATTTTCAAAATATAAATTTCACTAATTGCGTTCTAGAAATCCGTCCTAAGAACTCTGGAGTCCGCTCTTTTTTAAATCACATTTTTTATTTTGACTCGTTGCCATCTTTTTTTAAGATATTTTACAGACGTAAGATAAACAACGTTACTGGGAACAATTTATTCGCTCGACATAAATTCTAATAACTTTTATTCTCATCGTGTAACATGCGATTAAAATAGTGGGGGAAGAAAAGAAACCTTGTGGGAAAACACCAAGAGTTTGAAATTGAGTAAGTTTCATCCGAAAAATTATAAGATGTTGAAGATTTTCATTCCACTGATGATGCAAATTCTACAGTAGCTGATGTAAGGTATACTATTGAAAAGGGAGATTTTTGTTTAAAAAAATACTACACAAAAAAGGTGAACATTTTTATGTGGCAGAAATAACAGATGTTAAAGAAAAACACTATAGCGTTAAATTTCTGAAGAATATTGCATGTTCAATGAAGTTTCTTTATGATACGGAAGAAACTTATGAAACTGACAACAAAAATATTGTGTTCACAAATTGCCCAAACCACAATCTGTTGGTGCTTCAGAACCACAATGTATGCAAATCATTTTTGGAATCAGCTTTTCAAACTATAATGTTGAATGAAAATTCATCTAAATCATTAATAATTTGGTGCATCGCTAATTAAATAGATGATAAATCAATATATTTGCTGATATTGTTTCTTTTATTAAATTCATGTATGTATGTTTCTTTCCTATTGATTACAGAGTGAAACCTAACTTCCAGGGAAATGACCTACGTACTGCAGCTGCTTTCCCCAGGGACAGTGATATGCTTGTACCTAGAGCCAATTGTGAAGATTTTTGAAAAACTTTTATTTCAGAGAATTTATTATTTTAAATTCTTATATTAACTCCAATTGGATGGTAGTTATTATAATGATGAGTGCATAGCATTTTCACATTTTTAAACAGGCCAGTGGCTCTGTTTTAGAGCATGAAAAAAAGGTGGCCCTAGGTACATACCCTTACTAGGCTCGCACCCATGACATGCCTACCACGAGTCTGTGACCTTAACTACTAGGCTATTGCGACCGCAAAGGATCGTTGAGTTACAGGATTTCTCGATAACGTTAAGTACTTGACCTTACACTTACATCGTACACTTGACCTTAACGAAAAAAATCATCGCCTGATAAATCTGAAATTCTTTGCTTCTCGATTAAAAGTAATCCATTATGCATTGAACGAACATTAAAGAAATGCATTCTAATAGGGTTGGCAGCTATAGAATTTTTTTTGTGCACAAAAGATGGCATTGGTTTCTTTAATAAAGGAAGCATTTATTGGAAATAAATACTTGCATTTTATAAAAAAAATATGTTCCGAGTATTTATATTAATATGTATTCCAGAGAGTCCCTGCAATTTTCCTTATTACAATTCATCAGAGGTTTTTTGATGGATTATTAGATGGCTTATTCAAAATTTACTTACAAATCAATTTTCGGTAACGTGAATGTCTGAAAGAGAAATCAATATCGGAATCTACTACAGAGGCTAAAACTCCCATTGCATCTATTAGAAATTTTAAATATCTTTTAAATGATGTAATAAGATTATGTATTAACAAAATGCATTATTTAAGATGGATTTGGGCCTCTGTATAACCTGCATATATTTTTAAAATAAAATATAATAATTTTTCTTCAATTTTTGCGATTTGTCTTCAGTGAATATTGTCTAATACTCTTTATTTTAAGATTTTAATGTAACGTAAGAAAGACTTTCTGAATCCTGATTTGTAAAAAAAGTGGACGAGGAATATAAATATACCGTATTTAGAGCTAAATATATAACGCTACATTATTTGACTAATCATTTCCCTTTCATAAATTGACTTGCACTTAATTCAAGATCTAGATTATGGAATGGTAATTTTTTGATATACTTCTTGTTATCTCTCCAAAAATCCTAGTATTATTTTACGTTTCATAATTTTATTTATTGCGTGTAAACAGATGTCGGACAAGTGCTCAGGAAGTATTAAGTGGCTGTGTACAAGTGTTTATTGATGTCGCAATATAAAACACGAGGGCTATTTGCAAACTGGATTTAGTTTCTGTAAAACTGAAACGAGGACAACATTTGTATTGGAACCCGTTTCCAATTCCCAACCAGACTGACAGAAGGACATTCAGCTACTACAGATTTAAAGGGCATCAACACCTCTACAATGCGGATATTTTGTGTGGGTCGAACTCGTGACACGCCGTCTCGTAACCATGACTGCTAGTCCACCCAAGCCTTTCGCAAATGCAATTTAAGGGATTTGTGAATCGACACATTTGGCAATTTGAAAGTGCCTTTCGGTTCCAAAACAGCAACCTGTCTTTCAACCATAGGTTCAAGTTATATATTAGTTGGTCGGCATACACCCCTGAGCATTAATTCCATTAAAGGATGAAACCAGATGTTACGTAATAAAAGTCATATTTATTAATTATTTGGTGAATACAGAAACCTTTTAAGAAGCAAGGAAACTTAAAATATACAACACAAATAAATCAATCCATTGAAATATGCATGTCACCAAAGTTTGCGTACATCACAAAAACAGTAATAGATTGCGTCTAATGATAAAAGCCCAATAAAATTAATACATTTAAGGAAGCAACAATAATCTTCATTCTCTTGGGCAAAATTTTACAAAATTTTCTGTGATGTCAGGAAAGTTGCCAAAAGGGCAAGATTTTATTAATTATTTCAACTTATTATTTTCATCCCATAAATGGGGTTGAGCTTAACTGCCAAGATACCTTATACAGGTGCAATTTTTTCACAGTGTGCTCAGTTTGGTTGTTGTTCTATTGAAAGACACGCTCTTTATGTAGCTCCCTTTGCTGTCCTGTTTGTGCCACATTATTTTGTAATATACTTTTGTAACTTGAAGGAACACCAACTTTCTTCATCCAGCTAATGAGCCTTTTTTCTCTGCTAAATTTCCCTTACATCTCACTTATTAAAGCGCTTCTTACTCTTATTTGTAAATAATACCATTCCTATAATTTTACTGCTGCAATCCACAGACTGTCACAGTTTTCTGGAGCTACCATCTGGGCCACATAAAATCCTGGGCAGATCATTTCGTGCTTTGTTAAAGAAGTCATCCATTGAATTGTAATAACTATCATCAGGAACTTTTTATGGGTTTTCCCTACTGTCAAAATTTGTTTCAATTAAGATTTTAATTATTTCGTAAACGAACAATCCAATTACTCAAACCTAGAGGAGGTTCCTTTTCAGTAGACATCTCAAGTGAAATTTTTTTCAGAAACTACTGACAAGCCACTTGAACAATTACTTATTAAAACGATCTTATAGCTCAAAATCATGTTATAGGACGCTGTGTAATTTTTGCATAATTTTCTGGTTTAGAATATGCCTAGGTTTGATTTGCAGTAAGACATTTTCCAACTTATTAAAATTTTAAAGTTTATTCCACACTTGATATTTATGCTTCTGTAAATAGTTACTTTATTGTTGGTTACTTTTGTGACTGAGCATTGATGTTAATCTTAAATCTCCATAACGTGTAAATTTGGATCTGGAAACGAATCACTTTACTAGTAAGTTTAAAATTTTATGAAAATTTTAAAATAAATTAAATTTTCAATGTACAACTGTTAGGATTTACAGTTAATAACTTTTCACTTTCATGAATTTTTTTCTCTGACGAAAATTTGGTCAACTTGGTTTAGTTTTCGTTTTTCAACTTGGTTTTTCAAACTTATTATGTATGCGTGTAATTGGACTCAAATAGTATCTTTCGTACTCTCTCTCTCTCATAAGATATAGGTTTCTAACATAGAGAAAAAAAACTACCTATTACACAAATGAAACTTAAATCATTCTCCCATTCTAATAAGGGATCTTAATGTTATTGTTGTAAAATTTTTACAATGAAATATGGGAAAGCGTTTTCTTCCCCGATTTATTAGCCTTTTTTCCCCTTCAAATTTCTCCTTCTTTCCAAAGGGTTGGTAAATTCTTACAGTTATGTCGAATATGTTTCGTACCACTTGAACATTTAGTGTAAGAATTCTTACTTCTTCCCTTCCAATTTAAAATGTTATTTTGCTTGCAGCATTGGAATTATGAACTGATTGTCTTACTTCTTAGGAAGGTGAAAAAACTTTCAATGTGTTCGAGTTGTTCAAAAACCATTTAGTGTTATATCGAACATGAATTTTTTCAACTCGATTGCTCAGTGGTTTTACTGGTGTATTAAAAAAAAGCAGTGTAACAATCTTAGGAATGCTTCACTTTTCTGCTGTGCTGCCATCTAGTGTTCAATTCCTTCATCACCACTTCGGTGACAAGCTGTAGATCAGGGCAGAGATGTTTATTGCAATGCTGTTTAAAAATGTACAGCTACTTCGTACCTGCCTTAGACTAGCCGATCGTTTAACGTGTGCGATCTAAACAAAAAATGTTTCATTTCTTAATAAGCTTTTATTTGAAAATTACTCAATTTTTATGAAACAGAAGTTTCGTCCAACACAGACACCAGCAAGAAGCGAAATGAGACTGATCTCTTCCCCCTCTTCGCGCAGTTGCCAATGTTTGTTGGTTGCTGCAATCCTATTCTTTACTTCAGCTTCAGTAGGTTGTGAAAAAGGTTTAATAGAAGGAAGCCATTATGGTACCAATTATTGTCAGATTTGGTGTACAATCTATAGGGACTGCTAATGTCGCATCTATAAGGCTGCATGAAGTGGTCAAGTGACGAGGATGACACCAGAAATTGCTTCCTCTCTCCTCGAACTTTCACGCCACTCTAACGGGAGGAGCCTCTATAGACTTAACGTGCATCGGACCAAGCCCATCTTGAATACACAGGGTCGAGACCGAGACCCCCTCAAAAGAAGTCACATGACCAAAAGGAGGGACGAGTGTTCCCCAAGTTTGTCCATTATTTCACCAATCGTCCATTAAAGCTTGTGATATAGAGTTTTACGTCACCATGTTTTTTATATATTAAAAACAAGGAGTATTGGATATAAAGAAAGGTAGGATATTTATGTTATTGTATAACTTTATTCTTGAGTCATTATTGAATTTATTTTTAGTTTTGAAGACACAATTTAATAAACATGCATTTACGCCAGCATCCCTAATTATATTTGTAAATTAAGATATTTTATTTTATTGGAGAAATTAGTGTTTAAATATATATATTTTTTCTATCAAATCCTATTATCTTAAAAAAATATTTAAAGTTTTATAAATAGCATAACCTTAAACTCCACACATTTTATTGTAATACCTTGTTATTGTTATGTACTCAACTGTTCATTTAATAAAATACATATCCTTACATTTTCCCTGCTGTACGCTCTATTTGAATGAGATAACATTTTGACTAACATATTTCATGAATTGCTAATTATTCTTAATGTGGTAAATGTTTTTGAAGAAATCTGCTTTATTAATTTTGTTCCCCATCATGTTATGGCTATTTAATCTTAAGAAAAGTATTTTGAAATTTTTAATTTAGGAAATTTTGCAAACTGAAGAAATAATTGCGCGTTAAAAGCCTGCTATCTTTGCACTCGGATAACTAGGGTGCTATTCCACTGAAAAATTTAATTTCAAATCATTCAGAAGAGATATTTAGTGTTAAATTCTATATATCGGGGATTTCAATGAAATATTGAACATTTCAAATAAATTAGAGTATATCTCAACAGAAGATATAAAGTGTAATGTACATAGTGGGTAATTTGCGTGCATAATTCGGATGCTCCGA